>JAKUDI010000721.1:15000-53283 GCA_022702515.1 Ilyophis sp. 1 JC-2022 | reverse complement strand
AGAAAATAACCCCAAAACACCTGACAGATCCGAAACACTCTTCAAGAGGCAGGTGTGGATGTGTCAAGGACTACTTTCCACAGAAGACTTCTGGATTAGAATAACAGAAGCTATACTGCAAGATGCAAACCACCAGTTAGCAACAAAAACAGGATGGCCAGGGCCCCATTTCTCATAAAGATCATCTTAGACTATTTTGTTTTTATATTACTTTCATTGTTTGTTTGTTTTTTGTCAATAGTTTTTTGTAATGTCAGTAAATTTTAATAATTTTAATCATAAAATAAATAAAGCAAAAACACAAAATACTCCAAGATGCTTTCGGGAAACGGGGCCCAGTTTAGTTTACTAAGTACCACATAAAAGAGCCTACAGAATTCACGAAAAGGGTCTTGTGGACAGATGAGACTAATATTCACTTGTATTAGTAATGACAAAAGCAAAGTTTGGAGAAAAACGAAAAAGGACCACCTCCTCTGTGTAACATGGTGGAGGGGGTGTCATGGATCAAGCACCTCATCTGTGAAACATGGTGGAGGGGGTGTCATGGATCAACCACCTCATTGTTGTAACGTGGGGGTGGGGGTGTTATGGATAAACCACCTCATTGTTGTATCATGGTGGTGGGGGTGTTATGGATCAACCACCTCATTGTTTTAAGATGGTGGAGGGGGTGTTATGGATAAACCACTTCATCTGTGAAACATGGTGGAGGGGGTGTCATGGATCAAGCACCTCATCTGTGAAACATGGTGGAGGGGGTGTCATGGATCAACCACCTCATTGTTTTCAGAAACATGGTGGAGGGGGTGTTATGGATAAACCACCTCATTGTTGTATCATGGTGGTGGGGGTGTTATGGATCAACCACCTCATTGTTTTAAGATGGTGGAGGGGGTGTTATGGATAAACCACTTCATCTGTGAAACATGGTGGAGGGGGTGTGTTATGGATAAACCACCTCATTGTTGTATCTTGTTGGTGGGGGTGTTATGGATAAACCACCTCATTGTTGTATCATGGTGGAGGGGGTGTTATGGATAAACCACCTCATTGTTGTAACATGGTGGAGGGGGTGTTATGGATAAACCACCTCATTGTTGTATCATGGTGGAGGGGGTGTTATGGATAAACCACCTCATTGTTGTATCATGGTGGTGGGGGTGTTATGGATAAACCACCTCATTGTTGTATCATGGTGGAGGGGGTGTTATGGATAAACCACCTCATTGTTGTATCATGGTGGAGGGGGTGTTATGGATAAACCACCTCATTGTTGTAACATGGTGGAGGGGGTGTTATGGATAAACCACTTCATGGTGGAGGGGGTGTTATGGATAAACCACCTCATTGTTGTATCATGGTGGTGGGGGTGTTATGGATAAACCACATCATTGTTGTAACATGGTGGTGGGGGTGTTATGGATAAACCACCTCATTGTTGAAACATGGTGGAGGGGGTATTATGGATATACCACCTCATTGTTGTAACATGGGGGTGGGGGTGTTATGGATAAACCACCTCATTGTTGTAACATGGGGGTGGGGGTGTTATGGATAAACCACCTCATTGTTGTAACATGGGGGTGGGGGTGTTATGGATAAACCACCTCATTGTTGTAACATGGTGGAGGGGGTGTTATGGATAAACCACCTCATTGTTGTAACATGGTGGAGGGGGTGTTATGGATAAACCACCTCATTGTTGTGAAACATGGTGGAGGGGGTGTTATGGATAAACCACCTCATTGTTGAAACATGGTGGAGGGGTGTTATTGATAAACCACCTCATTGTTTTAACATGGTGGAGGGGGTGTTATGGATAAACCACCTCATTGTTGTAACATGGTGGTGGGGGTGTTATGGATAAACCACCTCATTGTTGTAACATGGTGGAGGGGGTGTTATGGATAAACCACCTCATTGTTGAAACATGGTGGAGGGGGTGTTATGGATAAACCACCTCATTGTTTTAACATGGTGGAGGGGGTATTATGGATATACCACCTCATTGTTGAAACATGGTGGAGGGGGTGTTATGGATAAACCACCTCATTGTTTTAACATGGTGGAGGGGGTGTTATGGATAAACCACCTCATTGTTGTAACATGGGGGTGGGGGTGTTATGGATAAACCACCTCATTGTTGTAACATGGTGGAGGGGGTGTTATGGATAAACAAACATGGTGGAGGGGGTGTTATGGATAAACCACCTCATTGTTGTAACATGGGGGAGGGGTGTTATGTATTAACCACTTCATGTGTGAAACATGGTGGAGGGGGTGTTATGGATAAACCACCTCATTGTTGTATCATGGTGGTGGGGGTGTTATGGATAAACCACCTCATTGTTGTATCATGGTGGAGGGGGTGTTATGGATAAACCACCTCATTGTTTTAAGATGGTGGAGGGGGTGTTATGGATAAACCACCTCATTGTTGTATCATGGTGGTGGGGGTGTTATGGATAAACCACCTCATTGTTGTATCATGGTGGTGGGGGTGTTATGGATAAACCACCTCATTGTTGTAACATGGTGGTGGGGGTGTTATGGATAAACCACCTCATTGTTGTAACATGGTGGTGGGGGTGTTATGGATAAACCACCTCATTGTTGTAACATGGTGGAGGGGGTGTTATGGATAAACCACCTCATTGTTGTAACATGGTGGAGGGGGTGTTATGGATAAACCACCTCATGTTTGAAACATGGTGGAGGGGGTGTTATGGATAAACCACCTCATTGTTGTAACATGGTGGTGGGGGTGTTATGGATAAACCACCTCATTGTTGTAACATGGTGGTGGGGGTGTTATGGATAAACCACCTCATTGTTGTAACATGGTGGAGGGGGTGTTATGGATAAACCACCTCATTGTTGTAACATGGTGGAGGGGGTGTTATGGATAAACCACCTCATTGTTGTAACATGGTTGAGGGGGTGTTATGGATAAACCACCTCATTGTTGTAACATGGTGGAGGGGGTGTTATGGATAAACCACCTCATTGTTGAAACATGGTGGAGGGGGTGTTATGGATAAACCACCTCATTGTTGTAACATGGTGGAGGGGGTGTTATGGATAAACCACTTCATCTGTGAAACATGGTGGAGGGAGTGTTATGGATAAACCACCTCATTGTTTTTATCATGGTGGTGGGGGTGTTATGGATAAACCACCTCATTGTTGTAACATGGTGGAGGGGGTGTCATGGATAAACCACCTCATTGTTGAAACATGGTGGAGGGTGTATTATGGATATACCACCTCATTGTTGTAACATGGGGGTGGGGGTGTTATGGATAAACCACCTCATTGTTGTAACATGGGGGTGGGGGTGTTATGGATAAACCACCTCATTGTTGTAACATGGGGGTGGGGGTGTTATGGATAAACCACCTCATTGTTGTAACATGGTGGAGGGGGTGTTATGGATAAACCACCTCATTGTTGTAACATGGGGGTGGGGGTGTTATGGATAAACCACCTCATTGTTGAAACATGGTGGAGGGGGTATTATGGATATACCACCTCATTGTTGAAACATGGTTGAGGGGGTGTTATGGATAAACCACCTCATTGTTTTAAGATGGTGGAGGGGGTGTTATGGATAAACCACCTCATTGTTGAAACATGGTGGAGGGGGTGTTATGGATAAACCACCTCATTGTTTTAAGATGGTGGAGGGGGTGTTATGGATAAACCACCTCATTGTTGAAACATGGGGTGGGGGTGTTATGGATAAACCACCTCATTGTTGTATGATGGTTGAGGGGGTGTTATGGATAAACCACCTCATTGTTGAAACATGGTGGAGGGGGTATTATGGATATACCACCTCATTGTTGAAACATGGTTGAGGGGGTGTTATGGATAAACCACCTCATTGTTTTAAGATGGTGGAGGGGGTGTTATGGATAAACCACCTCATTGTTGTATCATGGTGGTGGGGGTGTTATGGATAAACCACCTCATTGTTGTAAGATGGTGGAGGGGGTATTATGGATAAACCACCTCATTGTTGTAACATGGTGGGGGGTGTTATGGATAAACCACCTCATTGTTGAAACATGGTGGAGGGGGTATTATGGATATACCACCTCATTGTTGAAACATGGTTTAGGGGGTGTTATGGATAAACCACCTCATTGTTTTGGTGGAGGGGGTGTTATGGATAAACCACCTCATTGTTGTATCATGGGGGTGGGGTGTTATGGATAAACTACCTCATTGTTGTAACATGGGGGTGGGGGTGTTATGGATAAACCACCTCATTGTTGAAACATGGTGGAGGGGGTATTATGGATAAACCACCTCATTGTGTTTTGATGGTGGAGGGGGTATTAT
Organism: Ilyophis sp. 1 JC-2022; assembly: GCA_022702515.1. Taxonomy (NCBI): domain Eukaryota; kingdom Metazoa; phylum Chordata; class Actinopteri; order Anguilliformes; family Synaphobranchidae; genus Ilyophis; species Ilyophis sp. 1 JC-2022. Next base: position 48,933 of record JAKUDI010000721.1, on the reverse strand, counting down.
GGATAAACCACCTCATCTGTGAAACATGGGGGAGGGGGTGTTATGGATAAACCACCTCATTGTTGAATCATGGTGGTGGGGTGTTATGGATAAACCACCTCATTGTTTTAAGATGGTGGAGGGGGTGTTATGGATAAACCACCTCATTGTTGTAACATGGGGGTGGGGGTGTTATGGATAAACCACCTCATTGTTGTAACATGGTGGAGGGGGTGTTATGGATAAACCACCTCATTGTTTTAAGATGGTGGAGGGGGTGTTATGGATAAACCACCTCATTGTTGTAACATGGGGGTGGGGGTGTTATGGATAAACCACCTCATTGTTGAAACATGGTTGAGGGGGTGTTATGGATAAACTACCTCATTGTTTTAAGATGGTGGAGGGGGTGTTATGGATAAACCACCTCATTGTTGAAACATGGTGGAGGGGGTGTTATGGATAAACCACCTCATTGTTGTAACATGGTGGAGTGGGTTTTTTGGATAAACCACCTCATTGTTTTAAGATGGTGGAGGGGGTGTTATGGATAAACCACCTCATTGTTGTAACATGGGGGTGGGGGTGTTATGGATAAACCACCTCATTGTTGTAACATGGTGGCGGGGGTGTTATGGATAAACCACTTAATCTGTGAAACATGGTGGAGGGGGTGTTATGGATAAACCACCTCATTGTTGTAACATGGTGGAGGGGGTGTTATGGATAAACCACTTCATCTGTGAAACATGGTGGAGGGGGTGTTATGGATAAACCACCTCATTGTTGTATCATGGTGTTGGGGGTGTTATGGATAAACCACCTCATTGTTGTATCATGTTGGTGGGGGTGTTATGGATAAACCACCTCATTGTTGAAACATGGTGGAGGGGGTATTATGGATATACCACCTCATTGTTGTAACATGGTGGAGGGGGTGTTATGGATAAACCACTTCATTGTTGTAACATGGTGGAGGGGGTGTTATGGATAAACCACTTCATTGTTTAAACATGGTGGAGGGGGTGTTATGGATAAACCACCTCATTGTTTTATCATGGTGGTGGGGGTGTTATGGATAAACCACCTCATTGTTGAAACATGGTGGAGGGGGTGTTATGGATAAACCACCTCATTGTTGTAACATGGGGGTGGGGGTGTTATGGATAAACCACCTCATTGTTGAAACATGGTGGAGGGGGTGTTATGGATAAACCACCTCATTGTTGAAACATGGTGGAGGGGGTGTTATGGATAAACCACCTCATTGTTTTAAGATGGTGGAGGGGGTGTTATGGATAAACCACCTCATTGTTGTAACATGGTGGAGGGGGTGTTATGGATAAACCACCTCATTGTTGAAACATGGTGGTGGGGGTGTTATGGATAAACCACCTCATTGTTGAAACATGGTGGAGGGGGTGTTATGGATAAACCACCTCATTGTTGAAACATGGTGGAGGGGGTGTTATGGATAAACCACCTCATTGTTGTAACATGGGGGTGGGGGTGTTATGGATAAACCACCTCATTGTTGAAACATGGTGGAGGGGGTGTTATGGATAAACCACCACAATGTTTAAACATGCGGGTGGGGGTGTTATGGATAAACCACCTCATTGTTGTAAACATGGTGGAGGGGGTGTTATGGATAAACCACCTCATTGTGAAACATGGTGGAGGGGTGTTATGGATAAACCACCTCATTGTTGAAACATGGTGGAGGGGGTGTTATGGATAAACCACCTCATTGTTGTAACATGGGGGTGGGGGTGTTATGGATAAACCACCTCATTGTTGTAACATGGTGGAGGGGGTGTTATGGATAAACCACCTCATTGTTGAAACATGGAGGAGGGGTGTTATGGATATACCACCTCATTGTTGTATCATGTTGGTGGGGGTGTTATGGATAAACCACCTCATTGTTGAAACATGGTGGAGGGGGTGTTATGGATAAACCACCTCATTGTTTTAAGCTGGTGGAGGGGGTGTTATGGATAAACCACCTCATTGTTGTAACATGGGGGTGGGGGTGTTATGGATAAACCACCTCATTGTTGAAACATGGTGGAGGGGGTGTTATGGATAAACCACCTCATTGTTGAAACATGGTGGAGGGGGTGTTATGGATAAACCACCTCATTGTTTTAAGATGGTGGAGGGGGTATTATGGATAAACCACCTCATTGTTGAAACATGGTTGAGGGGGTGTTATGGATAAACCACCTCATTGTTTTAAGCTGGTGGAGGGGGTGTTATGGATAAACCACCTCATTGTTGTATCATGGGGGTGGGGGTGTTATGGATAAACCACCTCATTGTTGTAACATGGGGGGGGTGTTATGGATAAACCACCTCATTGTTGTAACATGGTGGTGGGGGTGTTATGGATAAACCACCTCATTGTTTTAAGATGGTGGAGGGGGTTTTATGGATAAACCACCTCATTGTTGAAACATGGTGGAGGGGGTGTTATGGATAAACCACCTCATTGTTGAAACAAGGTGTAGGGGTGTTATGGATAAACCACCTCATTGTTTTAAGATGGTGGAGGGGGTGTTATGGATAAACCACCTCATTGTTGTAACATGGGGGTGGGGGTGTTATGGATAAACCACCTCATTGTTGTAACATGGTGGAGGGGGTGTTATGGATAAACCACCTCATTGTTGAAACATGGTGGAGGGGGTGTTATGGATAAACCACCTCATTGTTTTAAGATGGTGGAGGGGGTGTTATGGATAAACCACCTCATTGTTGAAACATGGTGGAGGGGGTGTTATGGATAAACCACCTCATTGTTTTAAGATGGTGGAGGGGGTGTTATGGATAAACCACCTCATTGTTGTAACATGGGGGTGGGGGTGTTATGGATAAACCACCTCATTGTTTTAAGATGGTGGAGTGGGTGTTTTGGATAGACCACCTCATTGTTTTAAGATGGTGGAGGGGGTGTTATGGATAAACCACCTCATTGTTGTAACATGGGGGTGGGGGTGTTATGGATAAACCACCTCATTGTTGAAACATGGTTGAGGGGGTGTTATGGATAAACTACCTCATTGTTTTAAGATGGTGGAGGGGGAATTATGGATATACCACCTCATTGTTGAAACATGGTTGAGGGGGTGTTATGGATAAACTACCTCATTGTTTTAAGATGGTGGAGTGGGTGTTTTGGATAGACCACCTCATTGTTTTAAGATGGTGGAGGGGGTGTTATGGATAAACCACCTCATTGTTGTAACATGGGGGTGGGGGTGTTATGGATAAACCACCTCATTGTTGTTACATGGTGGCGGGGGTGTTATGGATAAACCACTTAATCTGTGAAACATGGTGGAGGAGGTGTTATGGATAAACCACCTCATTGTTGTAACATGGTGGAGGGGGTGTTATGGATAAACCACTTCATCTGTGAAACATGGTGGAGGGGGTGTTATGGATAAACCACCTCATTGTTGTATCATGGTGTTGTTACGTTCTCCGTAGTGGTAGAGGTAAGGACCCAAACGCAGACCACAGGATAAGGCACAAGAGTTCTTTATTCCGTTCAGGGGTCAAGCCAGGTGATCAGAGGTAGGTAGGTACAAAACAAACGACAGGCGATAGGGCAATGAGGGACAATCCAGGAAGTCGACAAACCAGGGAATCAGATTTCAGGCAGTGCAAAAGGATCAGGCAGGAGAATAGTCGGTATACAAAACGTGGTCAAAGTCGAACGGCAAACTGGGCAGACAAGGGCAAGGCAAAAGAATAGTAGTAACAAAAGGGTATCGTTGAGGCAGAAACAGATCACTGGCATAAACACAGGTAGCAGGCACAGGAAAAGTAAAACGACAATCCGACACAGACTGGAAGTAACAAAGGGCTTAAATGCACAAGTAACTAATGACACAAGAGGAATCAGGTGTGTGAGGGGCGGGGTTCCAAACGAGAGACAATGAAATACATCTGGGAAACAATTAAACAACCACAGAGACAACTAGGGAAAACGCGGACTGGATTCCAAACATACACAATGACAGATGACCTGGAGTTTCAGGAAATCGTGCATAGAGTAAGATGACAGGAAGAGGAGATCAGATGCAGCTGAGAATGATTAGCAGAGAAAGAACAGCATGAAAAATGTGCGCTCTAATATGTTAGTGAGATTAGTAACTATACACACACCCCTGCCATTAGTATGATTAGTAAGTATATACAAATTAGTCTGTTAGTGGAGTTAGTAGATCTAATCTTATCGTTAGTCTGTTAGTGGTAATTAGTAAATCTAATTGCTCAGAGATAGGTAAGAAGCAAGAGGGAAACCGAACACCAATGAAAACACCGGAAAAGTACAGAGACGTAAAACTGGGAGTGACAGATCGAATGTAAACAAGCAGACACAAGACAACTAAGAAAACACGGAAAATAAACAAGCCAGAATACAAACTAAGAATAAACAATAAATACAAAATAACGATACAAATAACAGGCATTACTCAGATCCTTACAGGTGTTGGGGGTGTTATGGATAAACCACCTCATTGTTGTATCATGTTGGTGGGGGTATTATGGTTAAACCACCTCATTGTTGAAACATGGTGGAGGGGGTATTATGGATATACCACCTCATTGTTGTAACATGGTGGAGGGGGTGTTATGGATAAACCACTTCATCTGTGAAACATGGTGGAGGGGGTGTTATGGATAAACCACCTCATTGTTGTATCATGGTGTTGGGGGTGTTATGGATAAACGACCTCATTGTTGTATCATGTTGGTGGGGGTGTTATGGTTAAACCACCTCATTGTTGAAACATGGTGGAGGGGGTATTATGGATATACCACCTCATTGTTGAAACATGGTTTAGGGGGTGTTATGGATAAACCACCTCATTGTTTTAAGCTGGTGGAGGGGGTGTTATGGATAAACCACCGCATTGTTGTATCATGGGGGTGGGGGTGTTATGGATAAACCACCGCATTGTTGTAACATGGGGGTGGGGGTATTATGGATATACCACCTCATTGTTGTAACATGGGGGTGGGGGTGTTATGGATAAACCACCTCATTGTTGAAACATGGTGGAGGGGGTATTATGGATATACCACCTCATTGTTGAAACATGGTTTAGGGGGTGTTATGGATAAACCACCGCATTGTTGTATCATGGGGGTGGGGGTGTTATGGATAAACTACCTCATTGTTGTAACATGGGGGTGGGAGTGTTATGGATAAACCACCTCATTGTTGTAACATGGTGGAGGGGGTGTCATGGATCAACCACCTCATTGTGTTAAGATGGTGGAGGGGGTATTATGGATAAACCACCTCATCTGTGAAACACAGTGGAGGAGGTGTTATGGATAAACCACCTCATTGTTGAATCATGGTGGTGGGGTGTTATGGATAAACCACCTCATTGTTTTAAGATGGTGGAGGGGGTGTTATGGATAAACCACCTCATTGTTGTAACATGGGGGTGGGGGTGTTATGGATAAACTACCTCATTGTTCAAACATGGTGGAGTGGGTGTTTTGGATAGACCACCTCATTGTTTTAAGATGGTGGAGGGGGTGTTATGGATAAACCACCTCATTGTTGTAACATGGGGGTGGGGGTGTTATGGATAAACCACCTCATTGTTGTAACATGGTGGCGGGGGTGTTATGGATAAACCACTTAATCTGTGAAACATGGTGGAGGGGGTGTTATGGATAAACCACCTCATTGTTGTAACATGGTGGAGGGGGTGTTATGGATAAACCACTTCATCTGTGAAACATGGTGGAGGGGGTGTTATGGATAAACCACCTCATTGTTGTATCATGGTGTTGGGGGTGTTATGAATAAACCACCTCATTGTTGTATCATGTTGGTGGGGGTGTTATGGTTAAACCACCTCATTGTTGAAACATGGTGGAGGGGGTATTATGGATATACCACCTCATTGTTGTAACATGGGGGTGGGGGTGTTATGGATAAACCACCTCATTGTTGAAACATGGTGGAGGGGGTATTATGGATATACCACCTCATTGTTGAAACATGGTTTAGGGGGTGTTATGGATAAACCACCTCATTGTTTTAAGATGGTGGAGGGGGTATTATGGATATACCACCTCATTGTTGTAACATGGGGGTGGGGGTGTTATGGATAAACCACCTCATTGTTGAAACATGGTGGAGGGGGTATTATGGATATACCACCTCATTGTTGAAACATGGTTTAGGGGGTGTTATGGATAAACCACCTCATTGTTTTAAGATGGTGGAGGGGGTGTTATGGATAAACCACCTCATTGTTGAAACATGGTGGAGGGGGTGTTATGGATAAACCACCTCATTGTTTTAAGCTGGTGGAGGGGGTGTTATGGATAAACCACTTCATTGTTGAAACATGGTGGAGGGGGTGTTATGGATAAACCACCTCATTGTTTTAAGCTGGTGGAGGGGGTGTTATGGATAAACCACCGCATTGTTGTAACATGGGGGTGGGGGTGTTATGGATAAACAACCTCATTGTTGTAACATGGTGGCGGGGGTGTTATGGATAAACCACTTAATCTGTGAAACATGGTGGAGGGGGTGTTATGGATAAACCACCTCATTGTTGTAACATGGTGGAGGGGGTGTTATGGATAAACCACTTCATCTGTGAAACATGGTGGAGGGGGTGTTATGGATAAACCACCTCATTGTTGTATCATGTTGGTGGGGGTGTTATGGTTAAACCACCTCATTGTTGAAACATGGTGGAGGGGGTATTATGGATATACCACCTCATTGTTGTAACATGGGGGTGGGGGTGTTATGGATAAACCACCTCATTGTTGAAACATGGTGGAGGGGGTATTATGGATATACCACCTCATTGTTGAAACATGGTTTAGGGGGTGTTATGGATAAACCACCTCATTGTTTTAAGATGGTGGAGGGGGTATTATGGATATACCACCTCATTGTTGTAACATGGGGGTGGGGGTGTTATGGATAAACCACCTCATTGTTGAAACATGGTGGAGGGGGTATTATGGATATACCACCTCATTGTTGAAACATGGTTTAGGGGGTGTTATGGATAAACCACCTCATTGTTTTAAGATGGTGGAGGGGGTGTTATGTATAAACCACCTCATTGTTGAAACATGGTGGAGGGGGTGTTATGGATAAACCACCTCATTGTTTTAAGCTGGTGGAGGGGGTGTTATGGATAAACCACCTCATTGTTGAAACATGGTGGAGGGGGTGTTATGGATAAACCACCTCATTGTTTTAAGCTGGTGGAGGGGGTGTTATGGATAAACCACCGCATTGTTGTAACATGGGGGTGGGGGTGTTATGGATAAACAACCTCATTGTTGAAACATGGTTGAGGGGGTGTTATGGATAAACCACCTCATTGTTGAAACATGGTGGAGGGGGTATTATGGATATACCACCTCATTGTTGAAACATGGTTTAGGGGGTGTTATGGATAAACCACCTCATTGTTTTAAGCTGGTGGAGGGGATGTTATGGATAAACCACCGCATTGTTGTATCATGGGGGTGGGGGTGTTATGGATAAACCACCGCATTGTTGTAACATGGGGGTGGGGGTATTATGGATATACCACCTCATTGTTGTAACATGGGGGTGGGGGTGTTATGGATAAACCACCTCATTGTTGAAACATGGTGGAGGGGGTATTATGGATATACCACCTCATTGTTGAAACATGGTTTAGGGGGTGTTATGGATAAACCACCTCATTGTTTTAAGCTGGTGGAGGGGGTGTTATGGATAAACCACCGCATTGTTGTATCATGGGGGTGGGGGTGTTATGGATAAACTACCTCATTGTTGTAACATGGGGGTGGGAGTGTTATGGATAAACCACCTCATTGTTGTAACATGGTGGAGGGGGTGTCATGGATCAACCACCTCATTGTGTTAAGATGGTGGAGGGGGTATTATGGATAAACCACCTCATCTGTGAAACACAGTGGAGGAGGTGTTATGGATAAACCACCTCATTGTTGAATCATGGTGGTGGGGTGTTATGGATAAACCACCTCATTGTTTTAAGATGGTGGAGGGGGTGTTATGGATAAACCACCTCATTGTTGTAACATGGGGGTGGGGGTGTTATGGATAAACTACCTCATTGTTTTAAGATGGTGGAGTGGGTGTTTTGGATAGACCACCTCATTGTTTTAAGATGGTGGAGGGGGTGTTATGGATAAACCACCTCATTGTTGTAACATGGGGGTGGGGGTGTTATGGATAAACCACCTCATTGTTGAAACATGGTTGAGGGGGTGTTATGGATAAACTACCTCATTGTTTTAAGATGGTGGAGGGGGAATTATGGATATACCACCTCATTGTTGAAACATGGTTGAGGGGGTGTTATGGATAAACTACCTCATTGTTTTAAGATGGTGGAGTGGGTGTTTTGGATAGACCACCTCATTGTTTTAAGATGGTGGAGGGGGTGTTATGGATAAACCACCTCATTGTTGTAACATGGGGGTGGGGGTGTTATGGATAAACCACCTCATTGTTGTTACATGGTGGCGGGGGTGTTATGGATAAACCACTTAATCTGTGAAACATGGTGGAGGAGGTGTTATGGATAAACCACCTCATTGTTGTAACATGGTGGAGGGGGTGTTATGGATAAACCACTTCATCTGTGAAACATGGTGGAGGGGGTGTTATGGATAAACCACCTCATTGTTGTATCATGGTGTTGTTACGTTCTCCGTAGTGGTAGAGGTAAGGACCCAAACGCAGACCACAGGATAAGGCACAAGAGTTCTTTATTCCGTTCAGGGGTCAAGCCAGGTGATCAGAGGTAGGTAGGTACAAAACAAACGACAGGCGATAGGGCAATGAGGGACAATCCAGGAAGTCGACAAACCAGGGAATCAGATTTCAGGCAGTGCAAAAGGATCAGGCAGGAGAATAGTCGGTATACAAAACGTGGTCAAAGTCGAACGGCAAACTGGGCAGACAAGGGCAAGGCAAAAGAATAGTAGTAACAAAAGGGTATCGTTGAGGCAGAAACAGATCACTGGCATAAACACAGGTAGCAGGCACAGGAAAAGTAAAACGACAATCCGACACAGACTGGAAGTAACAAAGGGCTTAAATGCACAAGTAACTAATGACACAAGAGGAATCAGGTGTGTGAGGGGCGGGGTTCCAAACGAGAGACAATGAAATACATCTGGGAAACAATTAAACAACCACAGAGACAACTAGGGAAAACGCGGACTGGATTCCAAACATACACAATGACAGATGACCTGGAGTTTCAGGAAATCGTGCATAGAGTAAGATGACAGGAAGAGGAGATCAGATGCAGCTGAGAATGATTAGCAGAGAAAGAACAGCATGAAAAATGTGCGCTCTAATATGTTAGTGAGATTAGTAACTATACACACACCCCTGCCATTAGTATGATTAGTAAGTATATACAAATTAGTCTGTTAGTGGAGTTAGTAGATCTAATCTTATCGTTAGTCTGTTAGTGGTAATTAGTAAATCTAATTGCTCAGAGATAGGTAAGAAGCAAGAGGGAAACCGAACACCAATGAAAACACCGGAAAAGTACAGAGACGTAAAACTGGGAGTGACAGATCGAATGTAAACAAGCAGACACAAGACAACTAAGAAAACACGGAAAATAAACAAGCCAGAATACAAACTAAGAATAAACAATAAATACAAAATAACGATACAAATAACAGGCATTACTCAGATCCTTACAGGTGTTGGGGGTGTTATGGATAAACCACCTCATTGTTGTATCATGTTGGTGGGGGTATTATGGTTAAACCACCTCATTGTTGAAACATGGTGGAGGGGGTATTATGGATATACCACCTCATTGTTGTAACATGGTGGAGGGGGTGTTATGGATAAACCACTTCATCTGTGAAACATGGTGGAGGGGGTGTTATGGATAAACCACCTCATTGTTGTATCATGGTGTTGGGGGTGTTATGGATAAACGACCTCATTGTTGTATCATGTTGGTGGGGGTGTTATGGTTAAACCACCTCATTGTTGAAACATGGTGGAGGGGGTATTATGGATATACCACCTCATTGTTGAAACATGGTTTAGGGGGTGTTATGGATAAACCACCTCATTGTTTTAAGCTGGTGGAGGGGGTGTTATGGATAAACCACCGCATTGTTGTATCATGGGGGTGGGGGTGTTATGGATAAACCACCGCATTGTTGTAACATGGGGGTGGGGGTATTATGGATATACCACCTCATTGTTGTAACATGGGGGTGGGGGTGTTATGGATAAACCACCTCATTGTTGAAACATGGTGGAGGGGGTATTATGGATATACCACCTCATTGTTGAAACATGGTTTAGGGGGTGTTATGGATAAACCACCGCATTGTTGTATCATGGGGGTGGGGGTGTTATGGATAAACTACCTCATTGTTGTAACATGGGGGTGGGAGTGTTATGGATAAACCACCTCATTGTTGTAACATGGTGGAGGGGGTGTCATGGATCAACCACCTCATTGTGTTAAGATGGTGGAGGGGGTATTATGGATAAACCACCTCATCTGTGAAACACAGTGGAGGAGGTGTTATGGATAAACCACCTCATTGTTGAATCATGGTGGTGGGGTGTTATGGATAAACCACCTCATTGTTTTAAGATGGTGGAGGGGGTGTTATGGATAAACCACCTCATTGTTGTAACATGGGGGTGGGGGTGTTATGGATAAACTACCTCATTGTTTTAAGATGGTGGAGTGGGTGTTTTGGATAGACCACCTCATTGTTTTAAGATGGTGGAGGGGGTGTTATGGATAAACCACCTCATTGTTGTAACATGGGGGTGGGGGTGTTATGGATAAACCACCTCATTGTTGAAACATGGTTGAGGGGGTGTTATGGATAAACTACCTCATTGTTTTAAGATGGTGGAGGGGGAATTATGGATATACCACCTCATTGTTGAAACATGGTTGAGGGGGTGTTATGGATAAACTACCTCATTGTTTTAAGATGGTGGAGTGGGTATTATGGATATACCACCTCATTGTTGTAACATGGGGGTGGGGGTGTTATGGATAAACCACCTGATTGTTGTATCATGGTGGTGGGGGTGTTATGGTTAAACCACCTCATTGTTGTATCATGGTGGTGGGGGTGTTATGGATAAACCACCTCATTGTTGTATCATGGTGGAGGGGGTGTTATGGATAAACCACCTCATTGTTGTATCATGGTGGAGGGGGTGTTATGGATAAACTACCTCATTGTTTTAAGATGGTGGAGGGGGTATTATGGATATACCACCTCATTGTTGAAACATGGTGGAGGGGTGTTATGGATATACCACCTCATTGTTGTAACATGGTGGTGGGGGTGTTATGGATAAACCACCTCATTGTTGAAACATGGTGGAGGGGGTGTTATGGATAAACCACCTCATTGTTTTAAATGGTGGAGGGGTGTTATGGATATACCACCACCTCATTGTTGAACATGGTGAGGGGGTGTTATGGATAAACTACCTCATTGTTGTAACATGGTGGAGGGGGAATTATGGATAAACCACCTCATTGTTTTAAGATGGTGGAGGGGGTGTTATGGATAAACCACCTCATTGTTGTAACATGGTGGAGGGGGTGTTATGGATAAACCACCTCATGGTTGTTACATGGGGGGGGGGGTGTTATGGATAAACCACTTAATCTGTGAAACATGGTGGAGGGGGTGTTATGGATAAACCACCTCATTGTTGTAACATGGTGGAGGTGGTTTATCCATAACACCTCCTCCACTGTGTTTCACAGATGAGGTGGTTTATCCATAATACCCCCTCCACCATCTTAACACAATGAGGTGGTTGATCCATGACACCCCCTCCACCATGTTACAACAATGAGGTGGTTTATCCATAACACTCCCACCCCCATGTTTCAACAATGAGGTGGTTTATCCATAACACCCCCACCACCATGATACAACAATGAGGTGGTTTATCCATAACACCCCCACACCCATGTTACAACAATGAGGTGGTATATCCATAATACCCCCTCCACCATGTTTCAACAATGAGGTGGTTTAACCATAACACCCCCACCAACATGATACAACAATGAGGTGGTTTATCCATAACACCCCCAACACCATGATACAACAATGAGGTGGTTTATCCATAACACCCCCTCCACCATGTTTCACAGATGAAGTGGTTTATCCATAACACCCCCTCCACCATGTTACAACAATGAGGTGGTTTATCCATAACACCCCCTCCACCATGTTTCACAGATTAAGTGGTTTATCCATAACACCCCCGCCACCATGTTACAACAATGAGGTGGTTTATCCATAACACCCCCACCCCCATGTTACAACAATGAGGTGGTTTATCCATAACACCCCCTCCACCATCTTAAAACAATGAGGTGGTCTATCCAAAACACCCACTCTACCATCTTAAAACAATGAGGTAGTTTATCCATAACACCCCCTCAACCATGTTTCAACAATGAGGTGGTATATCCATAATTCCCCCTCCACCATCTTAAAACAATGAGGTAGTTTATCCATAACACCCCCTCAACCATGTTTCAACAATGAGGTGGTTTATCCATAACAACCCCACCACCATGATACAACAATGAGGTGGTTTATCCCTAACACCCCCTCCACCATCTTAAAACAATGAGGTAGTTTATCCATAATACCCCCACCACCATGATACAACAATGAGGTGGTTTATCCATAACACCCCCTCGACCATGTTTCACAGATGAGGTGGTTTATCCATAACACCCCCCCCCCCCCCCCACCATGTTACAACAATGAGCTGGTTTATCCATAACACCCCCTCCACCATGTTTCACAGATGAAGTGGTTTATCCATAACACCCTCTCCACAATGTTTCAACAATGAGGTGGTTTATCCATAACACCCCCACCGCATGTTACAACAATGAGGTGGTTTATCCATAACACCCCCTCCACCAGCTTAAAACAATGAGGTGGTTTATCCATAACACCCCCTCCACCATCTTAAAACAATGAGGTGGTTTATCCATAACACCCCCTCAACCATGTTTCAACAATGAGGTGGTATATCCATAATACCCCCTCCACCATGTTTCAACAATGAGGTGGTTTATCCATAACACCCCCACACCCATGTTACAACAATGAGGTAGTATATCCATAATACCCCCTCCACCATGTTTCAACAATGAGGTGGTTTAACCATAACACCCCCACCAACATGATACAACAATGAGGTCGTTTATCCATAACACCCCCAACACCATGATACAACAATGAGGTGGTTTATCCATAACACCCCCTCCACCATGTTTCACAGATGAAGTGGTTTATCCATAACACCCCCTCCACCATGTTACAACAATGAGGTGGTATATCCATAATACCCCCTCCACCATGTTTCAACAATGAGGTGGTTTAACCATAATACCCCCACCAACATGATACAACAATGAGGTGGTTTATCCATAACACCCCCAACACCATGATACAACAATGAGGTGGTTTATCCATAACACCCCCTCCACCATGTTTCACAGATGAAGTGGTTTATCCATAACACCCCCTCCACCATGTTACAACAATGAGGTGGTTTATCCATAACACCTCCTCCACCATGTTTCACAGATTAAGTGGTTTATCCATAACACCCCCGCCACCATGTAACAACAATGAGGTGGTTTATCCATAACACCCCCACCCCCATGTTACAACAATGAGGTGGTTTATCCATAACACCCCCTCCACCATCTTAAAACAATGAGGTGGTCTATCCAAAACACCCACTCCACCATCTTAAAACAATGAGGTAGTTTATCCATAACACCCCCTCAACCATGTTTCAACAATGAGGTGGTATATCCATAATTCCCCCTCCACCATCTTAAAACAATGAGGTAGTTTATCCATAACACCCCCTCAACCATGTTTCAACAATGAGGTGGTTTATCCATAACACCCCCACCCCCATGTTATAACAATGAGGTGGTTTATCCATAACACCCCCTCCACCATCTTAAAACAATGAGGTGGTCTATCCAAAACACCCACTCCACCATCTTAAAACAATGAGGTAGTTTATCCATAACACCCCCACCCCCATGTTACAACAATGAGGTGGTTTATCCATAACACCCCCTCCACCATCTTAAAACAATGAGGTGGTTTATCCATAACACCCCACCACCATGATTCAACAATGAGGTGGTTTATCCATAACACCTCCTCCACTGTGTTTCACAGATGAGGTGGTTTATCCATAATACCCCCTCCACCATCTTAACACAATGAGGTGGTTGATCCATGACACCCCCTCCACCATGTTACAACAATGAGGTGGTTTATCCATAACACTCCCACCCCCATGTTACAACAATGAGGTAGTTTATCCATAACACCCCCACCCCCATGATACAACAATGCGGTGGTTTATCCATAACACCCCCTCCACCAGCTTAAAACAATGAGGTGGTTTATCCATAACACCCCCTAAACCATGTTTCAACAATGAGGTGGTATATCCATAATACCCCCTCCACCATGTTTCAACAATGAGGTGGTTTATCCATAACACCCCCACCCCCATGTTACAACAATGAGGTGGTATATCCATAATAACCCCACCCCCATGTTACAACAATGCGGTGGTTTATCCATAACACCCCCACCCCCATGATACAACAATGCGGTGGTTTATCCATAACACCCCCTCCACCAGCTTAAAACAATGAGGTGGTTTATCCATAACACCCCCTAAACCATGTTTCAACAATGAGGTGGTATATCCATAATACCCCCTCCACCATGTTTCAACAATGAGGTGGTTTATCCATAACACCCCCTCAACCATGTTTCAACAATGAGGTTGTTTATCCATAACACCCCCACCCCCATGTTACAACAATGCGGTGGTTTATCCATAACACCCCCTCCACCAGCTTAAAACAATGAGGTGGTTTATCCATAACACCCCCTCCACCATGTTTCAACAATGAGGTGGTTTATCCATAACACCCCCTCCACCAGCTTAAAAAAATGAGGTGGTTTATCCATAACACCCCCTCCACCATGTTTCAACAATGAGGTGGTTTATCCATAACACCCCCTCCACCATCTTAAAACAATGAGGTGGTTTATCCATAACACCCCCTAAACCATGTTTCAACAATGAGGTGGTATATCCATAATACCCCCTCCACCATGTTTCAACAATGAGGTGGTTTATCCATAACACCCCCACCCCCATGTTACAACAATGAGGTGGTATATCCATAATACCCCCTCCACCATCTTAAAACAATGAGGTGGTTTATCCATAACACCCCACCACCATGATTCAACAATGAGGTGGTTTATCCATAACACCTCCTCCACTGTGTTTCACAGATGAGGTGGTTTATCCATAATACCCCCTCCACCATCTTAACACAATGAGGTGGTTGATCCATGACACCCCCTCCACCATGTTACAACAATGAGGTGGTTTATCCATAACACTCCCACCCCCATGTTACAACAATGAGGTAGTTTATCCATAACACCCCCTCCACCATGTTTCAACAATGAGGTGGTTTATCCATAACAACCCCACCACCATGATACAACAATGAGGTGGTTTATCCATAACACTCCCACCCCCATGTTACAACAATGAGGTAGTTTATCCATAACACCCCCTCCACCATGTTTCAACAATGAGGTGGTTTATCCATAACACCCCCACCCCCATGTTACAACAATGAGGTGGTTTATCCCAAACACCCCTCCACCATCTTAAAACAATGAGGTAGTTTATCCATAACACCCCCTCAACCATGTTTCAACAATGAGGTGGTATATCCATAATACCCCCTCCACCATCTTAAAACAATGAGGTAGTTTATCCATAACACCCCCTCCGCCATGTTTCAACAATGAGGTGGTTTATCCATAACAACCCCTCAACCATGTTTCAACAATGAGGTGGTTTATCCATAACACCCCCACCCCCATGTTACAACAATGAGGTGGTTTATCCATAACACCCCCTCCACCATGTTTCAACAATGAGGTGATTTATCCATAACACCCCCTCCACCATCTTAAAACAATGAGGTGGTTTATCCATAACACCCCCTCAACCATGATACAACAATGAGGTGGTTTATCCATAACACCCCCACCACCATGATACAACAATGAGGTGGTTTATCCATAACACCCCCACCACCATGATACAACAATGAGGTGGTTTATCCATAACACCCCCACCACCATGATACAACAATGAGGTGGTTTATCCATAACACCCCCACCACCATGATACAACAATGAGGTGGTTTATCCATAACACCCCCTCCACCATGTTTCACAGATGAAGTGGTTTATCCATAACACCCCCTCCACCATCTTAAAACAATGAGGTGGTTTATCCATAACACCCCCTCAACCATGATACAACAATGAGGTGGTTTATCCATAACACCCCCACCACCATGATACAACAATGAGGTGGTTTATCCATAACACCCCCGCCACCATGTAACAACAATGAGGTGGTTTATCCATAACACCCCCACCCCCATGTTACAACAATGAGGTGGTTTATCCCTAACACCCCCTCCACCATCTTAAAACAATGAGGTAGTTTATCCATAACACCCCCTCAACCATGTTTCAACAATGAGGTGGTATATCCATAATACTCCCTCCACCATCTTAAAACAATGAGGTAGTTTATCCATAACACCCCCTCCGCCATGTTTCAACAATGAGGTGGTTTATCCATAACACCCCCTCAACCATGTTTCAACAATGAGGTGGTTTATCCATAACACCCCCACCCCCATGTTACAACAATGAGGTGGTTTATCCATAACACCCCCTCCACCATCTTAAAACAATGAGGTGGTTTATCCATAACACCCCACCACCATGATTCAACAATGAGGTGGTTTATCCATAACACCTCCTCCACTGTGTTTCACAGATGAGGTGGTTTATCCATAATACCCCCTCCACCATCTTAACACAATGAGGTGGTTGATCCATGACACCCCCTCCACCATGTTACAACAATGAGGTGGTTTATCCATAACACTCCCACCCCCATGTTACAACAATGAGGTAGTTTATCCATAACACCCCCTCCACCATGTTTCAACAATGAGGTGGTTTATCCATAACAACCCCACCACCATGATACAACAATGAGGTGGTTTATCCATAACACTCCCACCCCCATGTTACAACAATGAGGTAGTTTATCCATAACACCCCCTCCACCATGTTTCAACAATGAGGTGGTTTATCCATAACACCCCCACCCCCATGTTACAACAATGAGGTGGTTTATCCCAAACACCCCCTCCACCATCTTAAAACAATGAGGTAGTTTATCCATAACACCCCCTCAACCATGTTTCAACAATGAGGTGGTATATCCATAATACCCCCTCCACCATCTTAAAACAATGAGGTAGTTTATCCATAACACCCCCTCCGAAATGTTTCAACAATGAGGTGGTTTATCCATAACAACCCCTCAACCATGTTTCAACAATGAGGTGGTTTATCCATAACACCCCCACCCCCATGTTACAACAATGAGGTGGTTTATCCATAACACCCCCTCCACCATGTTTCAACAATGAGGTGGTTTATCCATAACACCCCCTCCACCATCTTAAAACAATGAGGTGGTTTATCCATAACACCCCCTCAACCATGATACAACAATGAGGTGGTTTATCCATAACACCCCCACCACCATGATACAACAATGAGGTGGTTTATCCATAACACCCCCACCACCATGATACAACAATGAGGTGGTTTATCCATAACACCCCCACCACCATGATACAACAATGAGGTGGTTTATCCATAACACCCCCACCACCATGATACAACAATGAGGTGGTTTATCCATAACACCCCCTCCACCATGTTTCACAGATGAAGTGGTTAATCCATAACACCCCCTCCACCATGTTACAACAATGAGGTGGTTTATCCATAACACCCCCACCACCATGATACAACAATGAGGTGGTTTATCCATAACACCCCCTCGACCATGTTTCACAGATGAGGTGGTTTATCCATAACAACCCCCCCCCCACCATGTTACAACAATGAGCTGGTTTATCCATAACACCCCCTCCACCATGTTTCACAGATTAGGTGGTTTATCCATAACACCCCCGCCACCATGTAACAACAATGAGGTGGTTTATCCATAACACCCCCACCCCCATGTTACAACAATGAGGTGGTTTATCCCTAACACCCCCTCCACCATCTTAAAACAATGAGGTAGTTTATCCATAACACCCCCTCAACCATGTTTCAACAATGAGGTGGTATATCCATAATACTCCCTCCACCATCTTAAAACAATGAGGTAGTTTATCCATAACACCCCCTCCGCCATGTTTCAACAATGAGGTGGTTTATCCATAACACCCCCTCAACCATGTTTCAACAATGAGGTGGTTTATCCATAACACCCCCACCCCCATGTTAAAACAATGAGGTGGTTTATCCATAACACCCCCTCCACCATCTTAAAACAATGAGGTGGTTTATCCATAACACCCCACCACCATGATTCAACAATGAGGTGGTTTATCCATAACACCTCCTCCACTGTGTTTCACAGATGAGGTGGTTTATCCATAATACCCCCTCCACCATCTTAACACAATGAGGTGGTTGATCCATGACACCCCCTCCACCATGTTACAACAATGAGGTGGTTTATCCATAACACTCCCACCCCCATGTTTCAACAATGAGGTGGTTTATCCATAACACCCCC
Source organism: Ilyophis sp. 1 JC-2022 (assembly GCA_022702515.1). NCBI lineage: Eukaryota > Metazoa > Chordata > Actinopteri > Anguilliformes > Synaphobranchidae > Ilyophis > Ilyophis sp. 1 JC-2022. The sequence continues at coordinate 30,110 of JAKUDI010000721.1, read as the reverse complement.
ACCACCATGATACAACAATGAGGTGGTTTATCCATAACACCCCCACACCCATGTTACAACAATGAGGTGGTATATCCATAATACCCCCTCCACCATGTTTCAACAATGAGGTGGTTTAACCATAACACCCCCACCAACATGATACAACAATGAGGTGGTTTATCCATAACACCCCCAACACCATGATACAACAATGAGGTGGTTTATCCATAACACCCCCTCCACCATGTTTCACAGATGAAGTGGTTTATCCATAACACCCCCTCCACCATGTTACAACAATGAGGTGGTTTATCCATAACACCCCCTCCACCATGTTTCACAGATTAAGTGGTTTATCCATAACACCCCCGCCACCATGTTACAACAATGAGGTGGTTTATCCATAACACCCCCACCCCCATGTTACAACAATGAGGTGGTTTATCCATAACACCCCCTCCACCATCTTAAAACAATGAGGTGGTCTATCCAAAACACCCACTCTACCATCTTAAAACAATGAGGTAGTTTATCCATAACACCCCCTCAACCATGTTTCAACAATGAGGTGGTATATCCATAAATACCCCACCACCATCTTAAAACAATGAGGTAGTTTATCCATAACACCCCCTCAACCATGTTTCAACAATGAGGTGGTTTATCCATAACAACCCCACCACCATGATACAACAATGAGGTGGTTTATCCATAACACCCCCTCCACCATCTTAAAACAATGAGGTAGTTTATCCATAATACCCCACCACCATGATACAACAATGTGGTGGTTTATCCATAACACCCCCTCGACCATGTTTCACAGATGAGGTGGTTTATCCATAACACCCCCCCCCCCCCCCACCATGTTACAACAATGAGCTGGTTTATCCATAACACCCCCTCCACCATGTTTCACAGATGAAGTGGTTTATCCATAACACCCCCTCCACCATGTTTCAACAATGAGGTGGTTTATCCATAACACCCCCACCGCATGTTACAACAATGAGGTGGTTTATCCATAACACCCCCTCCACCAGCTTAAAACAATGAGGTGGTTTATCCATAACACCCCCTCCACCATCTTAAAACAATGAGGTGGTTTATCCATAACACCCCCTCAACCATGTTTCAACAATGAGGTGGTTTATCCATAATACCCCCTCCACCATGTTTCAACAATGAGGTGGTTTATCCATAACACCCCCTCCACCATGTTACAACAATGAGGTGGTTTATCCATAATACCCCCTCCACCATGTTTCAACAATGAGGTGGTTTAACCATAACACCCCCACCAACATGATACAACAATGAGGTGGTTTATCCATAACACCCCCAACACCATGATACAACAATGAGGTGGTTTATCCATAACACCCCCTCCACCATGTTTCACAGATGAAGTGGTTTATCCATAACACCCCCTCCACCATGTTACAACAATGAGGTGGTTTATCCATAATACCCCCTCCACCATGTTTCAACAATGAGGTGGTTTATCCATAACACCCCCACCACCATGATACAACAATGAGGTGGTTTATCCATAACACCCCCACCACCATGATACAACAATGAGGTGGTTTATCCATAACACCCCCACCACCATGTTACAACAATGAGGTGGTTTATCCATAACACCCCCTCCACCATGTTACAACAATGAGGTGGTTTATCCATAACACCCCCTCCACCATGATACAACAATGAGGTGGTTTATCCATAACACCCCCTCCACCATGTTTCACAGATGAAGTGGTTTATCCATAACACCCCCTCCACCATGTTACAACAATGAGGTGGTTTATCCATAACACCCCCTCCACCATGATACAACAATGAGGTGGTTTATCCATAACACCCCCTCCACCATGTTTCACAGATGAGGTGGTTTATCCATAACAACCCCCCCCACCATGTTACAACAATGAGGTGGTTTATCCATAACACCCCCTCCACCATGTTTCAACAATGAGGTGGTTTAACCATAACACCCCCACCATGTTTCATGTAACAACAATGAGGTGGTTTATCCATAACACCCCCACCCCATGTTACAACAATGAGGTGGTTTATCCATAACACCCCCTCCACCATCTTAAAACAATGAGGTGGTTTATCCATAACACCCCCTCCACCATGTTTCAACAATGAGGTGGTTTATCCATAACACCCCCTCCACCATCTTAAAACAATGAGGTAGTTTATCCATAACACCCCCTCCACCATGTTTCAACAATGAGGTGGTTTATCCATAACACCCCCTCAACCATGTTTCAACAATGAGGTGGTTTATCCATAACACACCCACCCCCATGTTACAACAATGAGGTGGTTTATCCATAACACCCCCTCCACCATCTTAAAACAATGAGGTGGTTTATCCATAACACCCCACCACCATGATTCAACAATGAGGTGGTTTATCCATAACACCCCCACACCCATGTTACAACAATGAGGTGGTATATCCATAATACCCCCTCCACCATCTTACAACAATGAGGTGGTTTATCCATAACACCCCCTCCACCATGTTACAACAATGAGGTGGTTTATCCATAACACCCCCACCTCCATGATTCAACAATGAGGTGGTTTATCCATAACACCCCCTCCACCATGATACAACAATGAGGTGGTTTATCCAAAACACCCCCACCCCATGTTACAACAATGAGGTGGTATATCCATAATACCCCCTCCACCATGTTTCAACAATGAGGTGGTTTATCCATAACACCCCCACCCCCATGTTACAACAATGAGGTGGTTTATCCATAACACCCCCTCCACCATCTTACAACAATGAGGTGGTTTATCCATAACACCCCCTCCACCATGTTTCAACAATGAGGTGGTTTATCCATAACACCCCCTCCACCATGTTACAACAATGAGGTGGTTTATCCATAACACCCCCTCCACCATGTTTCAACAATGAGGTGGTTTATCCATAACACCCCCTCCACCATGTTACAACAATGAGGTGGTTTATCCATAACACCCCCACCCCCATGTTACAACAATGAGGTGGTTTATCCATAACACCCCCTCCACCATCTTAAAACAATGAGGTGGTTTATCCATAACACCCACTCACCATCTTAAAACAATGAGGTGGTTTATCCATAACACCCCCTCAACCATGTTTCAACAATGAGGTGGTTTATCCATAACACCCCCTCCACCATCTTAAAACAATGAGGTGGTTTATCCATAACACCCCCTCAACCATGTTTCAACAATGAGGTGGTTTATCCATAACACCCCCACCCCCATGTTACAACAATGAGGTGGTTTATCCATAACACCCCCTCCACCATCTTAAAACAATGAGGTGGTTTATCCATAACACCCCCACCACCATGATACAACAATGAGGTGGTTTATCCATAACACCCCCTCCACCATGTTTCACAGATGAGGTGGTTTATCCATAATACCCCCTCCACCATCTTAAAACAATGAGGTGGTTTATCCATGACACCCCCTCCACCATGTTACAACAATGAGGTGGTTTATCCATAACACTCCCACCCCCATGTTACAACAATGAGGTAGTTTATCCATAACACCCCCACCAAGTTTCAACAATGAGGTGGTTTATCCATAACACCCCACCACCATGATACAACAATGAGGTGGTTTATCCATAACACCCCCACCCCCATGTTACAACAATGAGGTGGTTTATCCATAACACCCCCTCCACCATGTTTCAACAATGAGGTGGTTTATCCATAACACCCCCACCCCCATGTTACAACAATGAGGTGGTTTATCCATAACACCCCCTCCACCATCTTAAAACAATGAGGTAGTTTATCCATAACACCCCCTCAACCATGTTTCAACAATGAGGTGGTATATCCATAATACCCCCTCCACCATCTTAAAACAATGAGGTGGTTTATCCATAACACCCCTCACCATGTTACAACAATGAGGTGGTTTATCCATAACACCCCCTCAACCATGTTTCAACAATGAGGTGGTTTATCCATAACACCCCCACCCCCATGTTACAACAATGAGGTGGTTTATCCATAACACCCCACCACCATGTTTCAACAATGAGGTGGTTTATCCATAACACCCCCTCCACCATCTTAAAACAATGAGGTGGTTTATCCATAACACCCCCTCAACCATGATACAACAATGAGGTGGTTTATCCATAACACCCCCACCACCATGATACAACAATGAGGTGGTTTATCCATAACACCCCCACCACCATGATACAACAATGAGGTGGTTTATCCATAACACCCCCACCACCATGATACAACAATGAGGTGGTTTATCCATAACACCCCCACCACCATGATACAACAATGAGGTGGTTTATCCATAACACCCCCTCCACCATGTTTCACAGATGAAGTGGTTTATCCATAACACCCCCTCCACCATGTTACAACAATGAGGTGGTTTATCCATAACACCCCCACCACCATGATACAACAATGAGGTGGTTTATCCATAACACCCCCTCCACCATGTTTCAACAATGAGGTGGTTTATCCATAACAACCCCACCCCCACCATGTTACAACAATGAGGTGGTTTATCCATAACACCCCCTCCACCATGTTTCAACAGATGAGGTGGTTTATCCATAACACCCCCTCCACCATGTTTCAACAATGAGGTGGTTTATCCATAACAACCCCACCACCATGATACAACAATGAGGTGGTTTATCCCTAACACCCCCTCCACCATCTTAAAACAATGAGGTAGTTTATCCATAACACCCCCTCAACCATGTTTCAACAATGAGGTGGTTTATCCATAACACCCCCTCCACCATCTTAAAACAATGAGGTGGTTTATCCATAACACCCCCTCCGCCATGTTTCAACAATGAGGTGGTTTATCCATAACACCCCCTCCACCATGTTTCAACAATGAGGTGGTTTATCCATAACACCCCCACCACCATGTTACAACAATGAGGTGGTTTATCCATAACACCCCCTCCACCATGTTTCAACAATGAGGTGGTTTATCCATAACACCCCCACCACCATGATTCAACAATGAGGTGGTTTATCCATAACACCCCCTCCACCATGTTTCACAGATGAGGTGGTTTATCCATAACACCCCCTCCACCATCTTAAACAATGAGGTGGTTTATCCATAACACCCCCTCACCACCATGTTACAACAATGAGGTAGTTTATCCATAACACCCCCACCACCATGTTTCAACAATGAGGTGGTTTATCCATAACACCCCCACCACCATGATACAACAATGAGGTGGTTTATCCATAACACCCCCCACCATGTTACAACAATGAGGTGGTTTATCCATAACACCCCCTCCACCATGTTTCAACAATGAGGTGGTTTATCCATAACACCCCCACCACCATGATACAACAATGAGGTGGTTTATCCATAACACCCCCAACACCATGATACAACAATGAGGTGGTTTATCCATAACACCCCCTCCACCATGTTTCAACGATGAGGTGGTTTATCCATAACACCCCCTCCACCATGTTACAACAATGAGGTGGTTTATCCATAACACCCCTCCACCATGTTTCAACAGATGAGGTGGTTTATCCATAACACCCCCGCCACCATGTTACAACAATGAGGTGGTTTATCCATAACACCCCCACCCCCATGTTACAACAATGAGGTGGTTTATCCATAACACCCCCTCCACCATCTTAAAACAATGAGGTGGTTTATCCATAACACCCACTCCACCATCTTAAAACAATGAGGTGGTTTATCCATAACACCCCCTCAACCATGTTTCAACAATGAGGTGGTTTATCCATAATTCACCCCTCCACCATCTTAAAACAATGAGGTGGTTTATCCATAACACCCCCTCAACCATGTTTCAACAATGAGGTGGTTTATCCATAACACCCCCACCACCATGATACAACAATGAGGTGGTTTATCCATAACACCCCCTCCACCATCTTAAAACAATGAGGTGGTTTATCCATAACACCCCCACCACCATGATACAACAATGAGGTGGTTTATCCATAACACCCCCTCGACCATGTTTCACAGATGAGGTGGTTTATCCATAACACCCCCACCACCATGTTACAACAATGAGCTGGTTTATCCATAACACCCCCTCCACCATGTTTCAACAATGAGGTGGTTTATCCATAACACCCCCTCCACCATGTTACAACAATGAGGTGGTTTATCCATAACACCCCCTCCACCATGTTACAACAATGAGGTGGTTTATCCATAACACCCCCTCCACCATGTTACAACAATGAGGTGGTTTATCCATAACACCCCCTCCACCATGTTTAAAACAATGAGGTGGTTGATCCATAACACCCCCTCCACCATGTTACAACAATGAGGTGGTTTATCCATAACACCCCCTCCACCATGTTTCAACAATGAGGTGGTTTATCCATAACACCCCCTCAACCATGTTTCAACAATGAGGTGGTTTATCCATAACACCCCCTCCACCATGTTTCAACAATGAGGTGGTTTATCCATAACACCCCCTCCACCATGTTTCAACAATGAGGTGGTTTATCCATAACACCCCCACCACCATGATACAACAATGAGGTGGTTTATCCATAACACCCCCTCCACCATGTTTCAACAATGAGGTGGTTTATCCATAACACCCCAACACCAATGTTACAACAATGAGGTGTTTTACCCATAACACCCCCTCCACCACCATGTTACAACAATGAGGTGGTTTATCCATAACACCCCCTCCACCATGTTTCAACAATGAGGTGGTTTATCCATAACACCCCTCCACCATGATACAACAATGAGGTAGTTTATCCATAACACCCCCTCCATCATGATACAACAATGAGGTGGTTTATCCATAACACCCCCACCACCATGATACAACAATGAGGTGGTTTATCCATAACACCCCCACCACCATGATACAACAATGAGGTGGTTTATCCATAACACCCCCACCACCATGATACAACAATGAGGTGGTTTATCCATAACACCCCCTCCACCATGTTTCAACAATGAGGTGGTTTATCCATAACACCCCCTCCACCATGTTACAACAATGAGGTGGTTTATCCATAACCCCCGTGGTTTATCCATAACACCCCCTCGACCATGTTTCACAGATGAGGTGGTTTATCCATAACAACCCCCCCCCACCATGTTACAACAATGAGCTGGTTTATCCATAACACCCCCTCCACCATGTTTCACAGATGATGTGGTTTATCCATAACACCCCCGCCACCATGTAACAACAATGAGGTGGTTTATCCATAACACCCCCACCCCCATGTTACAACAATGAGGTGGTTTATCCCTAACACCCCCTCCACCATCTTAAAACAATGAGGTAGTTTATCCATAACACCCCCTCAACCATGTTTCAACAATGAGGTGGTATATCCATAATACTCCCTCCACCATCTTAAAACAATGAGGTAGTTTATCCATAACACCCCCTCCGCCATGTTTCAACAATGAGGTGGTTTATCCATAACACCCCCTCAACCATGTTTCAACAATGAGGTGGTTTATCCATAACACCCCCACCCCCATGTTAAAACAATGAGGTGGTTTATCCATAACACCCCCTCCACCATCTTAAAACAATGAGGTGGTTTATCCATAACACCCCACCACCATGATTCAACAATGAGGTGGTTTATCCATAACACCTCCTCCACTGTGTTTCACAGATGAGGTGGTTTATCCATAATACCCCCTCCACCATCTTAACACAATGAGGTGGTTGATCCATGACACCCCCTCCACCATGTTACAACAATGAGGTGGTTTATCCATAACACTCCCACCACCATGTTTCAACAATGAGGTGGTTTATCCATAACACCCCCACCACCATGATACAACAATGAGGTGGTTTATCCATAACACCCCCACACCCATGTTACAACAATGAGGTGGTATATCCATAATACCCCCTCCACCATGTTTCAACAATGAGGTGGTTTAACCATAACACCCCCGACCATGTTACAACAATGAGGTGGTTTATCCATAACACCCCCAACACCATGATACAACAATGAGGTGGTTTATCCATAACACCCCCTCCACCATGTTTCACAGATGAAGTGGTTTATCCATAACACCCCCTCCACCATGTTACAACAATGAGGTGGTTTATCCATAACACCCCCTCCACCATGTTTCACAGATTAAGTGGTTTATCCATAACACCCCCGCCACCATGTTACAACAATGAGGTGGTTTATCCATAACACCCCCCACCATGTTACAACAATGAGGTGGTTTATCCATAACACCCCCTCCACCATCTTAAAACAATGAGGTGGTCTATCCAAAACACCCACTCTACCATCTTAAAACAATGAGGTAGTTTATCCATAACACCCCCTCAACCATGTTTCAACAATGAGGTGGTATATCCATAATTCCCCCTCCACCATCTTAAAACAATGAGGTAGTTTATCCATAACACCCCCTCAACCATGTTTCAACAATGAGGTGGTTTATCCATAACAACCCCACCACCATGATACAACAATGAGGTGGTTTATCCCTAACACCCCCTCCACCATCTTAAAACAATGAGGTAGTTTATCCATAATACCCCCACCACCATGATACAACAATGAGGTGGTTTATCCATAACACCCCCTCGACCATGTTTCACAGATGAGGTGGTTTATCCATAACACCCCCCCCCCCCCCCACCATGTTACAACAATGAGCTGGTTTATCCATAACACCCCCTCCACCATGTTTCACAGATGAAGTGGTTTATCCATAACACCCCCTCCACCATGTTTCAACAATGAGGTGGTTTATCCATAACACCCCCACCCCCATGTTACAACAATGAGGTGGTTTATCCATAACACCCCCTCCACCATGTTAAAACAATGAGGTGGTTTATCCATAACACCCCCTCCACCATCTTAAAACAATGAGGTGGTTTATCCATAACACCCCCTCAACCATGTTACAACAATGAGGTGGTATATCCATAACACCCCCTCCACCATGTTTCAACAATGAGGTGGTTTATCCATAACACCCCCTACACCATGTTACAACAATGAGGTGGTTTATCCATAACACCCCCTCCACCATGTTTCAACAATGAGGTGGTTTATCCATAACACCCCCACCACCATGATACAACAATGAGGTCGTTTATCCATAACACCCCCCACCATGATACAACAATGAGGTGGTTTATCCATAACACCCCCTCCACCATGTTTCAAAGATGAAGTGGTTTATCCATAACACCCCCTCCACCATGTTACAACAATGAGGTGGTTTATCCATAACACCCCCCTCCACCATGTTTAAACAATGAGGTGGTTTATCCATAATACCCCCTCCACCATGTTACAACAAGGAGGTGGTTTATCCATAACACCCCCTCCACCATGATACAACAATGAGGTGGTTTATCCATAACACCCCCTCCACCATGTTTAAACAATGAGGTGGTTTATCCATAACACCCCCTCCACCATGTTACAACAATGAGGTGGTTTATCCATAACACCCCCACCATGTTCAACAATGAGGTGGTTTATCCATAACACCCCCTCCACCATGTAACAACAATGAGGTGGTTTATCCATAACACCCCACCACCATGTTACAACAATGAGGTTGTTTATCCATAACACCCCCTCCACCATGTTTCAACAATGAGGTGGTTTATCCATAACACCCCCTCCACCATCTTAAAACAATGAGGTAGTTTATCCATAACACCCCCACCATGTAACAACAATGAGGTGGTCTATCCATAATTCCCCCTCCACCATCTTAAAACAATGAGGTAGTTTATCCATAACACCCCCTCAACCATGTTTCAACAATGAGGTGGTTTATCCATAAAACCCCCACCCCCATGTTTCAACAATGAGGTGGTTTATCCATAACACCCCCTCCACCATCTTAAAACAATGAGGTGGTCTATCCATAACACCCACTCCACCATCTTAAAACAATGAGGTAGTTTATCCATAACACCCCCCACCATGTTACAACAATGAGGTGGTTTATCCATAACACCCCCTCCACCATGTTAAAACAATGAGGTGGTTTATCCATAACACCCCACCACCATGTTAAAACAATGAGGTGGTTTATCCATAACACCTCCTCACCATGTTTCAACAATGAGGTGGTTTATCCATAACACCCCCTCCACCATGTTAAAACAATGAGGTGGTTTATCCATAACACCCCTCCACCATGTTACAACAATGAGGTGGTTTATCCATAACACCCTCCACCATCTTAAAACAATGAGGTGGTTTATCCATAACACCCCCACAACCAGGTTGCAACAATGAGGTGGTTTATCCATAACACCCCTCCCCCATGATACAACAATGAGGTGGTTTATCCATAACACCCCCTCCACCATCTTAAAACAATGAGGTGGTTTATCCATAACACCCCCTAACCATGTTTCAACAATGAGGTTGTATATCCATAATACCCCCTCCACCATGTTTCAACAATGAGGTGGTTTATCCATAACACCCCCACCACCATGTTACAACAATGAGGTGGTTTATCCATAACACCCCCACCCCCATGTTACAACAATGAGGTGGTTTATCCATAACACCCCCACCACCAGGTTACAACAATGAGGTGGTTTATCCATAACACCCCCACCACCATGTTTAAACAAAGAGGTGGTTTATCCATAATACCCCCACCACCATGTTTCAACAATGAGGTGGTATATCCATAATACCCCCTCCACCATGTTTCAACAATGAGGTGGTTTATCCATAACACCCCCTCACCATGTTTCAAAATTGTGTTGTTTTATCCTTAACACCCCCACCCCCATGTTACAACAATGAGGTGGTTTATCCATAACACCCCCTCCACCATTTTAAAACAATGAGGTGGTTTATCCATAACACCCCCTCCACCATGTTTCAACAATGAGGTGGTTTATCCATAACACCCCCTCCACCAGCTTAAAACAATGAGGTGGTTTATCCATAACACCCCCTCCACCATGTTTCAACAATGAGGTGGTTTATCCATAACACCCCCTCCACCATCTTAAAACAATGAGGTGGTTTATCCATAACACCCCCTAAACCATGTTTCAACAATGAGGTGGTATATCCATAATACCCCCTCCACCATGTTTCAACAATGAGGTGGTTTATCCATAACACCCCCACCCCCATGTTACAACAATGAGGTGGTATATCCATAAAACCCCCTCCACCATCTTAAAACAATGAGGTGGTTTATCCATAACACCCCACCACCATGATTCAACAATGAGGTGGTTTATCCATAACACCTCCTCCACTGTGTTTCACAATGAGGTGGTTTATCCATAATACCCCTCCACCATCTTACAACAATGAGGTGGTTGATCCATCACACCCCCTCCACCATGTTACAACAATGAGGTGGTTTATCCATAACACCCCACCCCCATGTTACAACAATGAGGTAGTTTATCCATAACACCCCCTCCACCATGTTTCAACAATGAGGTGGTTTATCCATAACACCCCCACCACCATGATACAACAATGAGGTGGTTTATCCATAACACTCCCACCCCCATGTTACAACAATGAGGTAGTTTATCCATAACACCCCCTCCACCATGTTTCAACAATGAGGTGGTTTATCCATAACACCCCCACCCCCATGTTACAACAATGAGGTGGTTTATCCCAAACACCCCCTCCACCATCTTAAAACAATGAGGTAGTTTATCCATAACACCCCCTCAACCATGTTTCAACAATGAGGTGGTATATCCATAATACCCCCTCCACCATCTTAAAACAATGAGGTAGTTTATCCATAACTCCCCCTCCGCCATGTTTCAACAATGAGGTGGTTTATCCATAACACCCCTCAACCATGTTTCAACAATGAGGTGGTTTATCCATAACACCCCACCCCCATGTTACAACAATGAGGTGGTTTATCCATAACACCCCCTCCACCATGTTTCAACAATGAGGTGATTTATCCATAACACCCCCTCCACCATCTTAAAACAATGAGGTGGTTTATCCATAACACCCCCTCAACCATGATACAACAATGAGGTGGTTTATCCATAACACCCCCACCACCATGATACAACAATGAGGTGGTTTATCCATAACACCCCCACCACCATGATACAACAATGAGGTGGTTTATCCATAACACCCCACCACCATGATACAACAATGAGGTGGTTTATCCATAACACCCCCACCACCATGATACAACAATGAGGTGGTTTATCCATAACACCCCCTCCACCATGTTTCACAGATGAAGTGGTTTATCCATAACACCCCCTCCACCATCTTAAAACAATGAGGTGGTTTATCCATAACACCCCCTCAACCATGATACAACAATGAGGTGGTTTATCCATAACACCCCCACCACCATGATACAACAATGAGGTGGTTTATCCATAACACCCCCACCACCATGATACAACAATGAGGTGGTTTATCCATAACACCCCCACCACCATGATACAACAATGAGGTGGTTTATCCATAACACCCCCACCACCATGATACAACAATGAGGTGGTTTATCCATAACACCCCCTCCACCATCTTAAAACAATGAGGTGGTTGATCCATGACACCCCCTCCACCATGTTTCACAGATGAAGTGGTTTATCCATAACACCCCCTCCACCATGTTACAACAATGAGGTGGTTTATCCATAAATCCATAACACCCCCTCCACCATGTTACAACAATGAGGTGGTTTATCCATAACACCCCCTCCACCATGTTTCAACAATTAGGTGGTTTATCCATAACACCCCCGCCACCATGTTACAACAATGAGGTGGTTTATCCATAACACCCCCACCACCATGTTACAACAATGAGGTGGTTTATCCATAACACCCCCTCCACCATGTTAAAACAATGAGGTGGTTTATCCATAACACCCCCTCCACCATCTTAAAACAATGAGGTAGTTTATCCATAACACCCCCTCAACCATGTTTCAACAATGAGGTGGTTTATCCATAACACCCCTCCACCATCTTAAAACAATGAGGTAGTTTATCCATAACACCCCCTCAACCATGTTTCAACAATGAGGTGGTTTATCCATAACACCCCCACCCCCATGTTACAACAATGAGGTGGTTTATCCATAACACCCCCTCCACCATGTTAAAACAATGAGGTGGTTTATCCATAACACCCCCTCCACCATCTTAAAACAATGAGGTGGTTTATCCATAACACCCCCACCCACCATGTTACAACAATGAGGTGGTTTATCCATAACACCCCCCTCCACCAGCTTAAAACAATGAGGTGGTTTATCCATAACACCCCCTCCACCATGTTTCAACAATGAGGTGGTTTATCCATAACACCCCCTCCACCATGTTACAACAATGAGGTGGTTTATCCATAACACCCCCTCCACCATGTTTCAACAATGAGGTGGTTTATCCATAACACCCCCTCCACCATGTTACAACAATGAGGTGGTTTATCCATAACACCCCCACCCATGTTACAACAATGAGGTAGTTTATCCATAACACCCCCTCCACCATGTTTCAACAATGAGGTGGTTTATCCATAACACCCCCTCCACCATCTTAAAACAATGAGGTGGTTTATCCATAACACCCCCTCAACCATGTTTCAACAATGAGGTGGTTTATCCATAACACCCCTCCACCATGTTTCAACAATGAGGTGGTTTATCCATAACACCCCCACCCCCATGTTACAACAATGAGGTGGTTTATCCATAACACCCTCACCCCCATGTTACAACAATGAGGTGGTTTATCCATAACACCCCCTCCACCATCTTAAAACAATGAGGTGGTTTATCCATAACACCCCCTCAACCATGTTTCAAAAATGAGGTGGTTTATCCATAACACCCCCACCCCCATGTTACAACAATGAGGTGGTTTATCCATAACACCCCCACCACCATGTTTCAACAATGAGGTGGTTTATCCATAACACCCCCACCACCATGTTACAACAATGAGGTGGTTTATCCATAACACCCCCACCACCATGTTACAACAATGAGGTGGTTTATCCATAACACCCCCTCCACCATGTTAAAACAATGAGGTGGTTTATCCATAACACCCCCTCCACCATGTTACAACAATGAGGTGGTTTATCCATAAGACCCCCTCCACCATGTTTCAACAATGAGGTGGTTTATCCATAACACCCCCTCCACCATCTTAAAACAATGAGGTGGTTTATCCATAACACCCCCTAAACCATGTTTCAACAATGAGGTGGTATATCCATAATACCCCCTCCACCATGTTTCAACAATGAGGTGGTTTATCCATAACACCCCCACCACCATGTTACAACAATGAGGTGGTTTATCCATAACACCCCCTCCACCATGTTACAACAATGAGGTGGTTTATGCATAACACCCCCCACCATGTTTCAACAATGAGGTGGTTTATCCATAACACCCCCTCCACCATGTTTCAAATATGATGTGGTTTATCCATAACACCCCCTCCACCATGTTACAACAATGAGGTGGTTTATCCATAACACCCCCTCCACCATGTTTCAACAATGAGGTGGTTTATCCATAACACCCCCTCACCATGTTTCAACAATGAGGTGGTTTATCCATAACACCCCCACCCCCATGTTACAACAATGAGGTGGTTTATCCATAACACCCCCTCCACCATGTTACAACAATGAGGTGGTTTATCCATAACACCCCCACCACCATGTTACAACAATGAGGTGGTTTATCCATAACACCCCTCCACCATGTTTACAACAATGAGGTGGTTTATCCATAACACCCCCTCCACCATCTTACAACAATGAGGTGGTTTATCCATAACACCCCCTCCACCATGTTACAACAATGAGGTGGTTTATCCATAACACCCCCCTCCACCATGTTTCAACAATGAGGTGGTTTATCCATAACACCCCCTCCACCATGTTTCAACAATGAGGTGGTTTATCCATAACACCCCCACCACCATGTTACAACAATGAGGTGGTTTATCCATAACACCCCCTCCACCATGTTAAAACAATGAGGTGGTTTATCCATAACACCCCCTCCACCATGT
>JAKUDI010000721.1:0-12500 GCA_022702515.1 Ilyophis sp. 1 JC-2022 | reverse complement strand
TCAACAAACACAAAAAAAAAAAAAAAAAAAACACAAACAACAAATCATCAAAAACAAACAACAAAATCAAAAAAAAAAATCACATCAACACAAAATCAAAAAAAAACAACAAAAAAAAATCATCAAAACAAATCACAAAAATCACAAAAAAAATCAAAAAAAACAAAAAAACATCATCACATCAAAAACAATCAAAATCACAAAAAAAACAAATCAAAACAATCACCAAACAAAAAAACATCAAACATCAAAAAAACAAAAAAAAAAAAAAAAAACAAAAACATCAAACAAAAATCAAAAAAAACACAAACATCATCAACAAAAAACACAAAACAATCAAAAAAAAAAATCAAACACATCATCAACAACAAATCAAAAATCAACACACAAAAAAAAAAACAAATCAAAAATCAAAAAAATCAAAAATCACAACAATCAAAAAAAATCAAAAAAACAATCAAAAAAATCAAAAAAATCAAAAAAAAATCACATCAAAAACATCAAAAAAAAAATCAATCAAACAAATCAAATCATCAAACAACAAAAAATCAAAAAAAACAAAAAAACAAACACAAACAAATCAAAAACAAAAACATCAACAAAAAATCACAAAAAAAATCAATCAAAAAAACATCAAACAAACAAAAAAAAAAATCAAACAAAAACAAAATCAAACAAAATCAACAAAAAACATCAAAAAACATCACAACAAACAAAAAATCAAAAACATCAACAAAAAAAAATCAAAAACACAAATCAAATCAAACAACAACAAACAAAAATCAACAATCAATCACAAAAAAACACAAATCACATCAAAAAAAATCAAAAACATCAACAAATCAACAAAAAAAATCAAACACAAATCATCAAAAAAAAATCACACAAAAACACAAACAAAAATCAAACAATCATCAACAAAAAAACACACAAAAAATCACAAAAAATCACAAACATCAACATCAACAAATCAAAAAAAAAAAAAAAAACAAACACAAACACATCAACAAAAAAACAAAAAAACATCACAAAAACAAAAAAAATCAACACAAAAAAAAATCACATCAACAAACAACAAAAAAAAATCAAACAAAAATCACAAAAACAAAAAAAAAAATCAAAAAACAAACAACAAAAATCAACAAACAACACACAAAAATCAATCAAAAAAATCAACAACACAAAATCACACAACAAAATCAATCAAAACAACAAAACAAAAAAATCACAACAAACACAAACAAAAACAAAACACAACAAACACAATCAAATCAAACACACAAAAAACAAAACATCAAACAATCAAAAAATCATCAAAAACAAAACACAAAAAAAAAAAAAATCAAACAAAAAAAACAAAAACCACACAATCAAACATCACAAAATCAAAAAATCAAACAAAAATCAAATCACAAATCAAAAAAACACAATCACAATCAACAAAAAAAAAATCAAAAAAATCACAACCAAACAAAAACAAAACAAACAATCAAAAATCAACAAACAAAAAATCACAAAAAAATCAACAAAAAAAAAAAAATCAACAATCAAAAATCAATCAAACACAAAACATCAAAAAACATCAAAAATCAAAAACAAAAACAAAATCATCAAACACAACAAAAAAAACAAATCAAAAAAAAAACATCAAACAATCACAAAAATCACAAAAAAACATCACAAAAATCAAAACAAAATCAACAACAAACAATCATCACAAAAAAAAAATCACCACACAACAAAAAAAAACATCAACAAAAACAAAATCAAAAAATCAAAATCAAACACAAAAAAATCAAACAACAAACAACACAAAAAATCACAAAAAAATCAATCACAAAAAAATCAAAATCAAAACAAAAAAAACAATCACAACAACAAACATCAAAACAAAATCACAACATCACACAAAAAACAAAATCATCAAAACAATCAACAAAAAAATCAACACAAACAAAAAAAAAAAAAAAATCAAAAAATCAAAACAAAAACAATCAACACAAACAAAAATCAACACAAACAAAAATCAAAACAAAAAACAATCAAATCAAAAATCAACATCAAAACACAACAAAACAAAAATCACAAACATCAAACAACAAAAAACAAACATCAAAAAACAATCAAAAAAAAATCACAAAAAATCAAATCAAACAAAACAAAAAAAAACAAAAAATCAAAACAATCAAACACACAACAACAAAAAAAAAAAAATCAAAACAAAACAAAAATCAAAACACATCAATCAACAAACAAATCAAAAATCAAAAAAAAAAAAAACAACAAAAACAAAAAAAAACATCAATCACAAATCAAAAAAAACAAAAACATCACAAAAAAAACAAACAAAAATCAAAAAATCAACACACAAAAACACAAAAAAAAAAAAACAAAAAATCACAAAAAAATCAAACAATCAACAAATCACAAACACATCAAAACATCAAAAACAAAAACAAAAAAAACAACATCAAAAACAAAAAACAACATCACAAAATCATCATCAACAAAACAAAACAAAAAAAATCACATCAAAAAATCAAAACAAAAAAATCAAAAACACAAACACAATCACAAAATCAAAAAACAATCAAAAACAAAAATCACCAACAAAAAATCACACAACAAACAACACAACACAAAAAAAAACAAAACATCAAAAAACAAAATCAAAAATCAAACAAACACAAAAATCACAAAACAAAAAATCAAACAATCATCAACAAACAAAATCATCAAAAACAAAATCAAAAAACAAAAAATCAAAAAAAAAACAAACATCACAACAACACACAAATCAAAACAAACAACAAAAAAAAACAAAACATCAAAAAAACATCACATCAAAACAAAAACAACAACATCAAATCACATCAATCAAAAAAAATCACAAAAAAAAAATCAACAACAAAACACAATCAAAAAATCAAAATCAAAATCAAAAAACAACACATCAACAAAACAAAAACACACAATCACAAAACAATCACAAATCAAACACAAATCATCAAAATCACAAAAAACAAACATCAAATCAACAAAAATCAAAAACACAACATCAAACAATCAAAAATCAATCACAAAAAATCAAAAAAAAAAATCACAAAAAATCAAAAAAACCAATCAAAAAAACAAAAAATCAACAACAAATCAACAAAAAAATCATCAACAAAATCAACAAATCAACAAAAAAAATCAACAAAAAAACAACACAAAACAACAAAAAACAAAAAAAATCATCACAAAACAAAAAAAAAATCAACATCAAAAAAAAAACAATCAACAAAACAATCAATCACAATCAAAAAACATCACAAAAAAACAAAAACAAAAAAAAAAATCAAATCAAAACAAAAACCAAACAAAAAAAAACAAAAAAAAAACAAAAAACATCAAACAAATCAACAAAAATCACACAAAAAATCAAAACAACAAAAAATCACAACAAACATCAAAAAAATCACACAAAAATCACACAACAAAAATCAAAATCAAAAAAACATCAAAAAAACATCAACATCACAAAAAACATCACAAAACATCAAACAAAAAACAATCAACAACATCAAATCAAAACAAAACAAACATCAAACAAAATCAAAACATCAACATCACAAAAAACATCAAAAATCAAAATCAAAAAACAAAAACACAAAACAATCAACAACAAACACAAAAATCAAAAAAAAAAACAAAACACAAAAATCACAACAAACAAATCAAAATCAATCAAACACAACACAAAAAAAATCAACAAAAACACAACAAAAAAACACAAAACAAAACACAACACAAACAAACAACAACAAAAAACACAAAAACACACAAAAAAACAAAAAATCACAATCAATCAACAACAAAACACACATCAAATCACAAATCACAAAAAAACAAACACAACAAAAACAACAATCATCAAACACAACAAACAAATCACACAAAAACAACAAACAAAAAAAATCAAAACAAAAAAAATCAAAAAACAAAAAAAAAACATCAAAACAACAAACAATCAACAAAAAACAATCAAAACAAAACACAAAACAAAAAACAAATCAAAAAAACAAAATCATCACAATCAACACAAAATCAAACAATCAAACAAAACAAAAAAAATCAATCAAAAAATCAAAACACAAACAACATCAAAATCACAAAAAAAAAAAAATCAAAAAAACAAACAAACAACAAATCAAAAAAAAACATCAAAAAATCACAAAAAACAAAATCAACAAAAAATCAAACAAAAAACAAACAAAAAAAAAATCAACAAAATCAAATCAAAAACACAAATCAATCACAAACCAAAAAAAATCAAAAAACAAAAAAAAACAAACAAAAATCAATCAAAAAATCAAAAAAAAAAACAAAAAAAAAACAAAAAAAAACAAAAAAACACTCAAACAAAAAAAAACACAAACAAAAAACAAAAACATCAAAAACAATCACATCAAACAACATCAATCAAACAAAAAAAAACAAAACAAAATCAACACAACAAAATCACAAAACAAAAAACACAAAAAATCAAAAACAAACAAATCAAAAAAAAAAAAAATCACATCAAACAAACAAATCAACAACAAAATCAATCACACAAAAACAAATCAACACAATCACAAAAAACAAACAAATCATCAAATCAAAAAACACAACAAAAAAAAACAACATCACAACAAAAAAAAAAAAAAATCAATCAATCAAACAAACACAAAAACAAAACAACAAACAAAAATCAAAATCACAAAAAAAATCACAATCAACAAAAAACAAAAAATCATCAACAAAAACAAACACAAAATCAAAAACAAACAAAAAAAAAAACACAATCAACAACAACAATCAAAAAAACATCAAAAAAACATCAAAAAAAACATCAAAAACAACAAAACCAAACACATCAAAACAAAAAAATCACAACAAATCAAACAAAAAAATCAAAAAAAAAAATCAAAAAACAATCAAAAACAAAATCATCAAAACAACAAATCAAAACACAAAAAACACAAAAAATCAACAACACAAACACAAAAAAAATCAAAAACACAAAAAATCAAATCAACAAAAACAACAAAAATCAAAAAAATCAAAAAAACACAAAACAAAACACATCATCAAACAACACAAAAAAAATCACAAAAAAAAACAAAACAAAAACACACAAAAAAACTAACAAAAAAAAATCAAAAAAAAACAATCAAAACAAAAAAACATCAAAAAAAAAAACACAACAAACAAAAAATCACAAAAAAAAACAAAACACACAACATCAACAAACAACAAAAATCATCAACATCAAAAAAAACACAACATCATCAAACAAAACAAAAAAAAAACACACATCAACAACCAAAAACAATCACAATCAAAAACAACAAAAAAACAAAAAAAATCAACAAAACACAAAAACAAAAAAAAAAATCACAAAAACACATCACAAAAAAAAACACAAATCAAAAATCACAAAATCAACAATCAACAAAAAAAATCAACAAAATCACAACCACAAAAAAATCAAAAAAACAAACACAAACAAAAAAAAAAAACAAATCAACACAAAATCAAAAAACAATCAAACACAATCAAAAAAAACACAAAAAAATCAAAAATCAAAAAAAAACACATCAATCAACAAAAACACAATCATCAAAAAAAATCAAAATCAACAAAAAAAAAAAAACAACAAACAATCATCAACACAAAAAACAAATCAAAATCACATCAAACAAACACATCAAAAAAATCAAAATCAAAACAAAAAATCAAAAAACACAAAAAAAACAAACAAAATCAAAAAATCAACACAAATCAAAATCACAAACAAAAACAAAAACAATCACATCAAACAAAACAATCAATCAATCAACAACACAAAACAAACACAATCAAAACACAAAACACAAACACAAAAACAAAAAAAAAACAATCAAAAAAACATCAAAATCAAACAAATCAAAAAAAAAACAACATCAAAACACAAAAACAAAATCAAAAAAAAAAAAAAACAACATCACATCAAAAAAAAAAATCAAAACAACACAATCAAACAAAAAAAATCAAAACACAAAACAATCAACAACAAAATCAACACAAATCACAAACACATCAAAAACAAAACAATCAAAAATCAAAAAAAAACATCAAATCACAAATCAACACAACACAAAACAACACATCACAACAAACAAATCAACACAAAAAAAATCAATCAAAAAAAAATCAACAAAAAAAATCACACCAAAATCAACAAAAAAATCAACACAAAAAAACAAATCACACATCACACAAAAAAACAAATCAAAAAAACATCAAATCACAAAAATCACAAAAATCACAACATCAAAAAAACAAAAAACAAACAAATCATCAAAAACAACAAAAAAATCAAAAAACACAAAACATCACATCAAACATCAAAAAAATCAAAAACAAAAATCACAAACAACAAATCACAATCACAAAAAACAAAAAAAACAACAAAAATCAAAAAACATCAAAAAAACAAAACAAAAAAAAAAAAACAAAAAACACACACAAGCAAAAAAAAAATCAAAACAAAAAACAAAACACAATCATCACAAACAAACAAAAAAAAAAAAAACACAAAACAAATCAACAAAAAAAATCAAAACAAAATCACATCAAACAATCATCACAATCAAAAAAAAACATCATCACACAACATCAAACAAACAAAAAAATCACATCAGAACAAAAACACAAAAAAAAAAAAAAAACAAAAACACTAAAACACAAAACAACATCACATCACAAATCATCACAACAAAAACACAAACACAAACAAAACAAACAAAAAAACAAAAAAAATCAAAAACACACAACAATCACAAAAAACAAATCACAAAAAAAATCAACAATCAATCAACAAAACAAAAAAAATCAAAAAAAAAAAAACAAAACAATCAAATCAAAAAAACACAAACACAATCAAAACAAAACAACACAAAAAAAAAACACACAACAAATCAAAAAAAACATCAAAAAAAAACAAACATCACAATCAAAAACAAAAAAATCATCAAACAAAAAAATCAAACAATCAAACAAATCACAAAAAAAAACAAAACAAAAATCAAAAACCAAAAACAACAAAAAAAAATCACAAAATCATCAAAAACAATCAAAAAAAAACAAAACATCAAATCAACAAATCAACAAAAAATCATCAAAAAACAAAAAAACAAACAAAAAATCAACAATCAAATCACAAAAAAAAACACAAAAACAAAAATCAAACAACAAAAAAAAACAATCAAAACAATCAAAACAAAAAAAAAAAATCACCAAAAAAAAAAAACAAAAAAATCAATCACATCAACACAAAATCACATCAAAAAAATCATCACAACACACATCACAAAACAAACAAAAAAAAATCAAAATCAAAAAAAACAAAATCAAAAACAAAAAAACAAAAAAAAAACACAAACAACAAAAAATCAAACACACATCACAACATCAAAAAAATCAAAAATCACAAAAAAAAAATCAAAAAAATCAAAAATCAAAAATCAAAACAATCAAATCAAAAAACAATCACAAATCAACAAACATCAAAAATCACAAAACAAAAAAAAATCAAATCAACAAAAAAAAAAAATCAAAAAAAAATCAACAAAAAAAAAAACAAAAAAAACATCACACAACATCAAAACAAAAACACAATCAAAATCAAAATCAAAAAAACAACAAAACAATCAAAAACAACATCAATCACAACAAACATCAAACAAAAATCAAAAAACAAACATCAAAACAACCAAAAAACAAATCATCAAACACAATCAAAAAATCACAATCAACAAACAAACAATCACAAAAAAAAACAACACAATCAAAACAAAAATCACAAAAATCAAAACAATCAAAAAAAACATCAAAATCAAATCATCAAACAAAATCAACAAAAAACACAAAAACAAAACAAACAAATCAAATCAAAACAACAAAAACACAACAAAACACAAACATCAAAAACAACACAAAACAATCACAAAAACAAACAAAAAACACAAACAACACATCAAAAACAAAAAACAACAAAAAAAAACAAACAAAAAAAAAAAAACACAAATCACAAATCATCAAAAAAACAACAAACAAAAACACATCAATCACAACAATCAACATCATCAAAAAACAACAATCAAAAAAAAATCAAACAATCAAATCACATCAACAACAACAAAACACACATCAAAATCAAAAAAAAAAAACATCACCAAAAAAATCAAACAAACAAAACAACATCAAACACAAAATCAAAACAAAAAAAATCAACAAAAAAACACATCAAACAAACAAATCAAAAAACAAAACAAACACAAAAAATCACACAAAAAAAAATCAAAACAAACAAAAAAATCAAAAACACAAAAAATCAACATCAAAAAAACAAATCAAAAAAAAACAAATCACACAAATCAATCAAAAAAACACAACAAATCAAAAAAAATCACAAAAAAAAAAAAAAACAATCAACACATCAAAAACAAAACAAAATCAAAATCATCAAACAAATCAACAAACACACATCAAAAAAAAACAAAAAAAAATCAAAAAAACAACCATCAAAAAAATCACAAACAAACAAATCAAACAATCATCACACAACACAATCAACACAAACATCAACACAATCAAAAAAATCAACACAACAAACAAATCAAAACATCACAAAACAAAAAAACAAAATCAACACAAACAAAAAAAAAATCAACACACATCAAAAAACAAACAAAAAATCAACAAAACACACAACAAAATCACACAAAAAAACCATCAAAAAAAATCAAAAATCAAATCACAAAAACAAAACAAAAAAAAAATCAACAAAAACAAACAAAACAAACACAATCAAAAAAAAAACAAAACAAAAAAAAACATCACAATCATCAAACATCAATCAAACAAAACAAAACAACAATCACAACAAATCAAAAAAAAATCACAACAAAACACAAAAACAATCAAATCACAAAAAAAACAAAAAAATCAAAACAACAAATCACAAAACAAAAAAAATCAACAAAAACACAAACAAAAAAAAAAAAACAATCACAACATCAAACAAAACACAAAAAATCAAAAATCATCAAAAAACAATCACAAAATCACACAAAAAACAAAAAACAATCACAATCAAAAACACATCAACAAATCAAAATCAAAAACACAATCAAAAAAAAAAAAACAACAATCACAAAAAAAAATCACAAATCAAACAAAAAACAAAAAAAAAAAAAAAAATCATCAAACAAAAAACATCAAAAAAAATCAAAAAAAAAATCAACAAATCAAACACAAAAAAAAAAATCACAATCATCAAACAAATCACAAAAACAAAAAATCAAAAAAAACAATCACAAAAAAAATCAAAAACCACAAAAAACAAAACACACAAAAAATCACAAATCAAAATCATCACAAAACAAATCAAATCAACAAAACACAACACAACAAATCAAAAAAAACAAAAACAAACAATCATCACAATCACACAATCAAACAAAAAACCAATCATCACACACAACAAAAAACAACAAAAAAACAAATCAATCACAAAAACAATCATCACAAAAATCACAACAAAAAAAAAACAATCAAAACACAAACACACAACAAAATCAAACAAAAAATCAAAACAAAAAAAACACAACAAAATCATCAACAACAACAATCAAAATCAACACAAAAAAATCAAAAAATCACAAACACAAACAAACACAAACAAACATCAAAAACAAACAAAATCAAATCAAAAAATCAAAATCAAACAACATCAAAAAAAAAAAACAAACAATCACAACAACAAAAATCAAAAAAACATCAAAACAAACAATCAAATCAAAAAAAAAAAAACAAACAAATCACAAAAAAAAAAAAATCACAATCACAACAACAAACAAAAAAAAAAAAATCAAATCATCACAAAACAAAAAAAACAAAATCAAAATCATCAAAAAAAAAATCAAAAAAATCACAAAAACAATCAAAAAAAAAACAAACCACACAAACACAATCAAAAAAATCAACACAAACACAAACACATCAAAAAATCAAAAAAACAATCACAAATCAAAACAAACAAACAACACATCACAAAAAACAATCAAAAAATCACATCACAAACACAAAAAACAAATCAAAAAAAATCAACAAAAAACAAAATCAAATCAACACAAAAAAACACAAAAAAACAAAAAAAAAACACAACAAAAACAACAACAAAACACAATCAAAAAAAATCAACAAAATCAAAAACACACAACAAAAACAAAAAAAATCAAAAAAAACAACATCACAACATCAAACAAAAAAAAAAAAACATCAAAAAAAACAACAAAAATCAACAAATCAAAATCACAAAAAAAACATCACAAAAAACACCAAAAAAAATCAAAAAAAAACATCAAACAAATCAAATCACACAAAACACAACAAACAAAAATCAAAAATCAAATCAAAACATCAACAACACAAAAAAACACATCAAAAAACAATCACAACAAATCAATCAAAAAAAAAAACAAAATCAAACACCAAATCACAAAACAAACAAAAAATCAACACATCAAAAAAACAAAAAAAAAAAAACACAACACAAACACATCACAATCAATCATCAACACAAATCACAAAAAAACAACATCACAATCAAAAAAACAAAAAACAAAAATCAACAACATCAAAAAACACAAAATCAAACACAAACAAACACAAAAACAAAACATCAAACACATCAAAAAAAAATCAACAAAAAACAAACAAAAAAACAAAAAAACAAACAAACACACAAATCAACACATCAAACAAAAAATCACAACAAAAAACACATCAATCAATCAACAAAAAAATCACAAAACATCAAAAAAAAATCAACAACAAAAAATCAAAAACACAAAAAAAAAAACATCATCAAACAACAAAAATCACAACAAAAATCAAAACAACAAAACAAAAACAAACACATCAAACAACAAAAAAAATCACAAAATCAAAAACATCAAAAAAAACAAAAAAAAAAATCACACACAAAACATCATCAAACAAACAAAATCAACAATCACACAAAAAAAACACACAAACAACAAAACAATCAAAAATCAAAACACACACAAACACAACAAAAAAAAATCAAATCAAAAAAAATCAAAAAACAATCAAAAATCAAAAACAAATCAAACATCAATCAAATCAACAAAACAAACAAAAAAAACAAACAAAAAATCAACACAAACAAAAAATCAACCAAAAAAATCAAATCACAACAAATCAACAAACAAAAAAAAAAACAAAAAAAAATCACAAAAAAAAAAACAAACAAAAACAAATCAAAACAAAATCAAACAAAAATCAACAAATCAAACAACACAAAACACAAAAAAAAAAAAAAATCACACAAATCAAAAATCAAACACAAAAAAACAACAAATCAAAAAAACAAAAAAACAATCCAAAACAATCAAAAAAATCAAAAATCACAAAAATCAAAAAAAAAAAAAATCAAAAACAACAACCAAAAAACAAAACAAAAAAAACAAAACAAAAAAAAATCAAACAAAAAAAATCACAAACACAAAAAAACAATCACAACAACATCACAAAACATCAATCAAAAAAAAAACACAAAAAAATCAAAACAAAAAAAAAAAACAAATCAAAAATAAACAAAAACATCAAATCAAAAAAACAAAAAAATCAACATCACAAAAACAATCAAAATCACAAAAAAACAAAAACAAACAAAAAAACAAAAATCAATCAAACAAAAATCACAATCAAACAAACAAAAAAAACAAAAAAAAAAAAAATCATCACATCAAAAACAACAAATCAAAAACAAAACAAAAAAAAAAAAAAAAAAAAAAAAAAATCAATCAAAAAAAAAAAAAAACAAAAACACAAAATCACTCAAACATACAAAAAACAAAAAAAAAACACAATAAAAAACAAAAAAAATCAAAAAACAATCAAACACAAATCAACAAAAAAAAAATCACAATCAAAAAACAAAAAAATCAAAAAAAAAAATCAAAAAATCAAAAAAACAATCACAAAAACAAAAATCAAAATCAAAAACAAAAACAAAACAAAAAAAAAAAAATCAAAAAAAAAATCAAAAAATCACACAAAAATCAAACATCAAAAAAAAAAAAAATCAAAACAAAAATCAAAAAAAAACATCAAAATCAACACAAAAAAAAACAAAAAAAAAAATCAAAAATCAAAAAACAAAAACAAATCACAAACAAAAAAAAAAAAAATCCACAAAAACAACAAAAAAAAAAGAAAAACAAAACAGAAAAAAAAACACAAAAAAAATCAAAACACACACAAACAAAAAATCACAAAAATCAATCAAAAAACACACACAAAAAACAAAACAAAAATCAACAAAATCAAAAATCAAAAAAACACAAAAATCAAAAAAAAAATCAACAAAATAAACAAAAAAAAAACAACAAAAAATTCACAAA
>JAKUDI010000720.1:0-80580 GCA_022702515.1 Ilyophis sp. 1 JC-2022 | reverse complement strand
CTTCCACAGTGTCCGCTGGTCCCTTCCATAGGGCGTCGGTGTTCTGTAAGAGGATGTCGGTTCGTAGGACCAGCCGTCAGCCAAGGAGCTAAAAATGTAACACCGTAGTGGAAACACCACTAAAGCCACAGTTCTCACAAGTAGGGGTAATGGACTCCAATAATAAAGAATGTAAAAACCTCCCGCATAATCTAAATAAGACATCCCAAATAAAGGGCAAAAACTTGAGATCCGATAGAGAAAAGAAAGAAGAAACACCTCACAATTAGATGTAAAAACAGGGTAACATACGCAATTTCTGTTTCAGACAAAACAAAACTAGAACAGAAGTAGCAAAAAAAAAACAAAACTATAAAAGAAACCAAAAGCAACTAAAAGCAAGTCCCGCTTTACTTTTAAGCAAAACTTAAACGTGATGTGGTCGCTTTGATCCTATACCGTACCGGCTTCATAGTGAATGAAATGACACCGAAGCGCCAGAAAATGAAAACTCAGAGCTTTTATAGCTCGCAGGTAACCTAGAACAGGTGCGAGGTGTTACGGCTCTCTTGCTCCGCTAGCCGTTAGTAGGCTGGTGGGTGGAGTTGGAGAGCAGAATAATTATGAGACACACCTGTTGAGTCTTTTTGCTCTATTGAACTCGCTGTCTCCTATTCCAATCTCTCTCTGATTCTCTCCACGTATGTGTTTGTTTGAGTTTTGCTTCTTACAACACTTACTATGATACCTTTCACTCATTCAAGCATATGCATACACAACTGATAACTTACAGACTTCCACGCCTCATGTTTTACTTTATTTTGGATGCGTTTTGGTTAAATTAAATAAATTCATATTTGCTCAGTAACTTCCCTGTGTGGTCTCCCTGTTTTGTCATGGCTCTACGAGCCGGGTCGTGACAAAATGGGGGCTTAGCGTCCGGGACATGGTTACTTTTGTAACTTTCTGAAGCCTGGATGGATTTGTATTTTGTAGGTATGTTTGCGGTATAACATTCTTTTTGGCTAACGCTTTGTTTGGACAGAGGAGGACGTCTTTGTGAAGTTGAGTACAATGTGCTCTTTTGTTTATGTAATTGGTTATTTGTTAGCGCTATTGGGAGATACACGGGGAAATCTGTGTTTGGAAGGCACTTTCGTAGTTTCTGTTTGTTGCTTTGTTTTGTTTGGTCATACTGAATAAACTTTGAATTGTACAGGCATTGTTTGATTGGCTTGTTTGCTGTTAGCATTTGTGTGTTGTGGTGAAGAGGGGAGCATTTTAGTCTGGTTTTGGCCTAGGTTGGAGGCTCTTTGTTCTGCTCGCTGTTGGGACATCAGATCAGGTCCGGTAGGTGTGGATCGACCGGTGTACAGCAGTGAGAAAAGTCAATACTTTTCGGAAAAAAACAAAAAAGGAAAAAAATAACAAAGTGACAAACCACCCAGGATTTGCCCGACGACTCATGGAGCAACTGCGCTATCAGGGAGACTGTCTTCATGATTTAGCGGAAGGTCTCAATCGCAGCCGCCTAACCTCCAATTGCACAAGCACCACTTAACCCCATTCGGAAAAAACAAAAAGGAAAAAAATAACAAAGTGACAAACCACCCAGGATTTGCCCGACGACTTCCTTAACAATTTAAGGAAGTCGTCGGGCAAATCCTGGGTGGTTTGTCACTTTGTTATTTTTTTTCCTTTTTTGTTTTTTCCGGTTAATATGGGGGACTGAGTAATCTCATAGCCCTTCTAAAAATTCTAAAAAATAAAAAACTGAAAAGTGGTGCATGGATATGTATTCAAGTATCATATTTAATATTTGGTCGCATATCCTTTGCATGCTGTTACTTCATGAAGTCTGTGACCCATCAACATCAAAATACTCTTGATATCTTATTTTCTGATACTCTTACAAGCGATACTATAACCTCTCTGCATTTGAATGGATCTCTATGGGAACTGGGGGGCGGGACTAGATTTAGCTGTAAATTACACTGGAACAGTGTGGAACACATGGCTGGCTAAATGGCTGTAAGTCATCAAGGGTCTGAGCTATCGAACGAGCCCCAAACCATCACTCTGTTGCCAGATATGGAGTAGATGTGGATGGATCACTGCAAGGGTTATTTCTCCTGACTCATTTTCCTATAGAACATTTTCCTATGGGGGAAAAAGTCAGGAGAAACAACCCTTAAAGGGATCCATCCACATCTACTCCATATCTGGCCGCAGAGTGATGGTTTGGGGCTCATTTGATACCTTAGACCCTTGATAACGTACAGCCATTTCACCAGTCATGTGTTCCATACTGTACCACACTCGATTATTAATCGATTGGAGAGTTCTTCGTAATAAATAGCCTTAGCATATCAAACGCAGCATGAAACGTAGCCTTCAATATTAGGTTGAGTAACGCGTTGCTAATTTCGAAAATTTAAAGTAATATTACATGCATTTATATAGTAATGCGTTATATTACCACGTTACCCGAAAAACTAATATTATTACAGTAACACATTACTTTAGTAATGCGTTACCCCCAACTCTGATCATGATAATGTGTGTAGCCTGCAGCAAAGCGATTACAACCTAACTAGCACATTATTGATTTGGTTAACGCGTTATCAGTAGCGGGCCGTGCATTTCACACCTAGGCCTTCAGTGATATCCTACACAGTCCTACCTGAATTATTCCACCTCTTAATACCATCATTATGACGCCATGGCTCTAGAAACTATACATTTAGACAGAAACGCAGTATAACCGGGCGTTGCATCACCTTAACATAGTCAAGTACAACAGAGTTATATTAATATTTCCGAAGCATTTATAATCAATAAATCCGCATTTACAATTAAGAGTGTTAAACTACCAGCTTTAAGATCGCTTGGATACTGTCAAAACTTAAAAATAAAAGGCGCTTTTAAGGGATTAGTCTACAAAGTTTTATTAAGTCCACCAAAAGTATGTGAGCTTTAACAAGTTTGTTCACTAAACAGCGCATTGTCGCACCCAAAGCAGTTTCATTTAAGAAACGTGACGATAAAGACACAAACTATTCACTGAAAACAAACAAATAATTTGCATTTGTTCATGAGGATATATTTGCGACAGTGGTGAAAGTGTATTCCTAGCCTTGAATGTCCACTTTGATAAAACAATTCAACAAGTCCCCTTGAGTACTTTTACTGCACAGCTGAGCCAGTGCGCCACAGACATCTCTACATCTCTTGCAGAAGCATCAAATATTTATTTTTTATATATTTGTCATTTTAATTACATATATATTAATTCGTTAATATTGATTTAATATTAACGAAATAAAATGACAAAAATATATAAAAATAAAATTAAAATAAAATGCTTTGTACTCACCAAAACAACTGATTATTTGAACACAAAATCCATCCTCCTTTCTTTCCTCAAGAAGACTTCAATGACTCTGTTGTACAGTTTATCTGTGCGTTTCAGTTCCACCAATAAGTCCTTTTCTATAGACATGGAGGCTAATGCTGAAAGCCGAGTCTGTCCAGTAGCATTTCTGGCATAAGTTTTAATTCGCTTTATGGCCGAAAATGACCGCTCGACAGAAGCAGTGGACACAGGGATAGTCACTGCCACACATGCCAATGTGTAAAGCTGCCCCATGCTCTCACTCAGATTTTTCTGCTTAAGGAAATCAAGGAGATCAGTGGGACTTTTCCCTTCAAAATCAGTCATGGCATACATTACAGTCAGTTCTGTTTTTAGCCGGGACAGATCGAACAGTATTCCGTGACTCTGTGTTAAGATGGAGAAGGCTGTTTGCGGGAATTTTTTCCGGTAGGTCTGAAAGTGCTGGGGGTCGAGGAGGGAGAGAAACATTAAATTTTTGTGGTCTTGAAACCTATTCCGTATCTGGCAAAGAATGTTGTCCAGAATATTGCTGTGGAGTTGTTGGTAGTATGCGCGAAGGTCTCCTTGTGCTGTACGTGGGCCTCTGCGTGCGCTCGGACCACTTGAGATGCGCGCTGTGTCCTCGTAGATCTGACTAAACCGGCACCTCTCTCGCTCAATTGTGTCACAAAACTCGTTCACCCTTGTCAGACAGAATTGTACATCCAATGTTTGTTTCTGTAGTATTCCAAAGAGCACATCTGAATGCTTAAAAATCCCATTGAATGTTTCAAGCAAAAAACAAAACTCAAAATCATCCAGACGTGCATTAAATCCATCAGCGCTAAGCACAGTATCCCCATCATACTCCTCATGATGTTCCAGTATGTGGTCAAACAGCTCCTTTAGGGCAACTCTCTTCTCAAAGACGGCATTGACCAATCTCGATGTATATTGCCACCGCGTTGGTGCAACCTTAGGAAGACGACGCTTGCAAATGTCATCCAGCAGTTGCGTGCGCTTAGGGGATCTGGAGAAAAATGCTGCAAGGCCATTGAGGTTGGCAAAAAAGACCTTGCATTCTTTAAGCTTTGAGGCCCCTTGAGTCAGTACTAAATTTAGTCAATGTGCATAGCAGTGAATGAATAAGGCCATAGGTGCCCTCTCCTTAACTTTAGCCTGCACCCCATTTAGTCCAGATGCCATGACCGCTGCGCCATCAAAACACTGTGCCACAACTTTATCCAGACTACATTCATATTCCTCCATGAAACGGAAAATAAGAGCGGCAATGTCATCAGCTCGCTTGCCGCTTGTAACATCTTCAAATCTGACAAACCTTGACACCTGTGTCCGTCACATAACGCAGGACAAGTGCCAGCTGTGCTACATTACCCACGTCTGTCGTCTCGTCCACCATAACAGCGACAAAGGGTGCTTTTTTAATCTCCATTTTGATCTCTTCTCCCATCACTTCAGCAATAGCATAAATCAGGTCATTTTGTATTTTACCTGACGTCCCAGCAAACACTTTGTTTGTGGACAGGTGGTAATGCAAATCTGTGTTGTTTTCAGCAAGAAAAGAAAGAAGCTCGACGTAGTTTCCTCTGTTTGTGGACTCGGCGCTTTCATCGTGTCCCCTAAATGAAAGTTCCTGTTTACCCAAAAACAGGACACAATCAATCAGTCTTTTCAATATTTCCCTATTTTTGTTCACCCTTTCGTTGTGGAGCTCCGTTTCCCTGCGCACTTGTTCGTTGAGCTGTAGATCCACTCGGGTGTCCCCAAAGGTTTTCAAAAGCACCGTTGCTTGCAAGTGCCCAGCCGTGCTTTGGTGTCTCGTTGCTGCCTTGGTTAGACAACTCAAGTTTGCAAACCCAGTGTGGCTCCAAACACCAAATCGATCAGTTGCAAATTGCAGGCATTCCCAGCAGTACAATTTGCAGTGCCTCTCGGTCTTGGAGGCTGTGAGCCAGGGGTACCGCTCGTAGTTCGTGCTTTGAAAGTGGCGGACAAACCCTTTCCCCGGCTGTGTTAGGCTCGCTAGCGCCGGGGTTGGCCGTTCTTTCCGCACGATGTCGAGCTTTTCTTGAAACGTTCGTCTAGAAAATGGCGTCTTAATTATATCTGCGACCA
Organism: Ilyophis sp. 1 JC-2022; assembly: GCA_022702515.1. Taxonomy (NCBI): domain Eukaryota; kingdom Metazoa; phylum Chordata; class Actinopteri; order Anguilliformes; family Synaphobranchidae; genus Ilyophis; species Ilyophis sp. 1 JC-2022. The sequence goes on along the minus strand of JAKUDI010000720.1, from coordinate 75,089 downwards.
AATCTATATCTTCTCCTCCTTCGGCCATTGTGGTTTGAAAAAAAAACAGCTTGTATAAATCTACATAAATTAGATCGTTCAAGTTCAATTTGCTAGCTCTGCATATCTCTGCCTCTCAATAGTGCGTATCCAATCAAAAGACGTGCACGTGCTGACGTTATCGTACGCCTGCTAGCTGGCCCCGGTGTCGCCAACTCGAAATCTGATTGGTTAACACCACAGGTTTGTTTCTGTTCACTTTAAGCTCCAGGCGCCCGCACTGTCGTTTCTGAAGGCCTAAGGGCAGATTTCTTGGACCCTGGCAACACATTATGGCTGAAATATGATTGGATAAAAGCTCTAACATAAAGGCCAGCCCTCCAAATCTCGATCTGAGGCTGGAAGCAGCGCAACCAAGAGGAAAGCTGACGGCCCGCCACTGCGCGTTATTGATTTGACGTCACGTGCCGCTGTGATGGCGACATGTAGTCCAGCTGTCTCATGTTCGTGTTTGTTCATTTGAATGTGTTTTGTTGTGTCTGGCTTTTGTCTTTGTTTTTTTCATGCTCTGTATCTGTAGTGGGACGGGAAAGCGGGCTGGAGATTTTTTAGGGCACTCCTGCTGCTCCTGTGATAATATTGTCTAGTCGATATAATTTTGTTTGTGGTCGTCACCATGGAGACGCATTCACAACATTTGCTCGGGAATGTCCGTTGGATCTGCAGACTGCAGCAACAAAGTTTACCATCGCTCTTCACCGGAGTTGAGGATTTCGGGACTGATCCGGGAGTGCGAGCAATCTTCAAAAGGCAACCAGGGAAGGAGAACATAATGTGGGGGAGGAATGATGAGAAGACTGGGAGGATTGACGCAGTTGGGTGCTCCGTTTCGGCGGTGGGCAGAGACCGTGGCGCTGCGTGTATGGAGGAGAGTCGTGGAGGCGGAGTTTATGTGTTGGACTGCTTGGTGACACTGGACATCTCGGGACAGTGGGCTATTTTTAAAATCATGGCTGTATTGCACTTTAATTCACTTAATTCACTTGATTGATATAATGATTCTGTTGGATGTCTTTGTTTGATATGTTTGTTTGTGTGTTGTGGGTCTGCCCACTGTCTGTCTTTCTTTGTTGTTGCTGGGGCTACAACTGAAGTTATCTTGCGGGAAAATAAAAGTTATTCTATTCTATTCAATTAACTTTCATTGAGGTGACATCATAAAGGTTTTCTGTGATTGTATTAGTTCTGAGCTCAGTAAGGGGAATTTCCAATGCTGTCGGCTAACTTAAAAGACGTCTATAGGCCGCCGCGGTGGTACAACGGTAAGAGCGCTGACTTTCAGTCAGCGCAGTTGTGCTCCGAGGATCGGGGTTCGCGCCCCGGACCTGCCAGTTCCGAGCATGGGAGCAGCAATTGGCGGCTGCTTCCGGGTGGGGGGAGGGGCTCGGAGAGAATTGCTGTGACAAAAAAGGCCCTGGGCGAGTTGGAATCACGGTCAGGAGCTCGAGGAGTCGCGCCCTGTAGAGGACGTGGCGGCCTCTTTCCTACTACCAGCTGACGGGGTTGTATAGCGGTGGTTCTCTAGCGGTTGCTACATGGGGGGAATTGAATTAGAATAGGGTTTCAATTGGCTACTAAATTGGGAGAAAAATGGGAAAAATCAGAAACAAATTTTTAAATTAAAAAAAAGACGTCTATATTATGCTGATATTTTGTATATTTTATTATATATTGAGTCTTTTTGGGTGTCTTATGCCTAGAATTAGCCCATTCTTTGTTACTTTTTGATATTTGTTTATATATTTTTATATTTATATAGTTTTAAATGTTATGATTATTTATTTGTGTTGTTCCAAATGTCAGAATAAAAATTACAGTTAGTGCAGAATGGTGCTTTTTTTGTTTGTTGGATAGACACACAATTTTTGTTGGCGGGGGAGAGGGGGGGTGCTGATGGGGGCCCAGGGCGCCATACAAGCTAGAACCGCCACTGCCCGGAAGTATGCAAAACTGCCTGAACATTCTGAGTACAAGTAGTTGCATGTACAGTATACAATGTATCTGACATTGCGTTTAACCATTTGTAATTAATATGTAGCCTAATCAGTAACATTAGAGGAGAAGAGGAGGTGGTAGTGGAGGAAAGAAGGGTGCATTTTTTGAGTATTGGGATGTATCCCCTGTCTATGGCAGGCATGCATTTTAACATTGACCTATGATAATTTGTCTTTGCTTCTGCCAGAGTATAATTTTTTTGTAGGCTGTAGAAGAGGGACAGTGAAAGGCAGCGCATCTTTGTTTTCTAGCTAGGCCTGTAGTAGGTGTATTATACCTTATTATAAAGTATATGTTTGGTACCCCCTTCCCACACACGTGTGAGCTAAAGATTGACAATGTTATCTCAAAGTTGCTAACGTGTGAGCTAAGCATTGACAATGTTATCTCAGTTACTAAATCTAGCTAGCTTGCAACACAACATACTATCATATGTAAGCCAGATAAAATAAAGGTTAAGGACAGCACTTTATATATATTTAATAAAAAACGTATGCGTTTCGAAGTTCCTTCGTCAGAAAGTAAGTTAAGTTACTCAATGAACGAACTGCAGAGCTAGATTCTAGGTTAAAAATGATCTTTTGGTTAAGACTGCTGTGTGAAAAGCTTATGAACTAGTTCCGGAAGCATACCAACAACAATTTAGAATGTTCAAAAAGGGAGATAAGCAGACTCATGTTGAATACGTGAGAGAATTATTAATGCATTTTAATCATTGGTGTACAGCTTCTGATGTCAATACTCTAGTTGATTTGCGTAATTTGGTTGTGCTCGAACAATTAAAAAATTCTGTAACTGATCGTATAGCTATGTATGTTAATGAGCATAAAGTGCGTACTGGTTCCGAGGCTGCTATGACGAATATGCAGACGAATATGTTTTGATAAAAGTAGTTTTTCAGGTGTTGGGTTTACCTCAGTTTGATCGTGGCTTTCAAAATTATTTGCATAATGTCTGTAATTACTGTCGTGAGAAGGGACATTAGAAAAGTGACTGCCCTGTTCTTAAATCTAAAAGTCAGCCCCCTAAAGGTCAGTCTTCAGGTCGTGGGGCCTGTGTGAGGTCTGCCGTCTTAGCAGTGCCTGTCCGTACCCTGTTTAATCTCAGTGAACCGTCTAAAGTCCAGTTATATCTGTCCAATTCACGTGAAAATGAGTGAGATTACTCGCCATTTGTTACAGAGGGTTATGTATCACTTGTTGATGGCAATGACAAGGTGCCAGTGAAAGTTCTGTGTGATACAGGCGCATCGGAGTAATTTGTTTTGGAGTCAGTGTTGCCTTTTTCTTCGGAGACAGATACTGGGAGCAGTGTTCTGATCCGTGGAATAGGGTTAAACACTTTGTCTGTCCCATTACACAGGATTGTACTTCAGTCAGATCTGGTACAAGGTGAGGTGGTGATTGGGGTACGGCCTTCGCTGCCCATTGCTGGTGTTTCTGTGATTCTGGGGAATAACCTTGCCGGTGGACGCGTGTCTGGCGTGATGTTTCTCCGCCTTTGATAGTTACCCCAACGCTTTTTCGGGGGAACCCGATGAATGTGGTCTGAGTTAGCCAAAGGTGTTTACCGCTTGTGCTGTGACGTGTGCCCAGAGCCGTGTGACATGTGAAACTACGTCTGATGCTGAACCTGAATTCTATGAGGCTAAGAGAAGTGTTATAGAACAGGCTTCCCCACTCTCTTCTTTCTGGCCTGAAATTCCTCTGTCAGTTTTGCAGACTGACTTGATGAAGGAGCAACAGACAGATTCTACTCTAAAAGAGTCAATCAAGTCCTTCCTGTTGATGTGGTAAACAGTACTGCTCGTGGTTACTTCCTTCAGGATGGGTTGTTGGTGAGGAAATGGGTGCCTCACGGTGACTGCTTTGTGGGAAATGTAATCCTTCAGATTGTGGTTCCTCTTAAATTTTGTGATTTGGTTTTGCAGAAATCCCATGATGCAGTTTGGGCATCTGGAAAACATACGATTGCATTTTGCATTATTTATTTTGGCCACGTGTTAAGAGGGACATCTCTGCTTATATTAAAACATGCCATACATGTCAGTTGACTGGGAAGCCCAATCAGATGGTGAAGCCTGCTCCATTGTATGGATCAGCCTGAATATTTGATCATTGATTGTGTCGGTACTCTCCCTAAATCAAAAGCTGGCAGTAATTATTTAACCATTTTGTTTCAAGCGACCAGATATCCTGCTGCTTATCCTTTGTGTACAATTACAACAAATCCGTGGTAAAAGTCTGTTTAATTCTATTTTTAGTATACCCAAGGTTATTCAGAGCGATCAGGATCTAATTTTACTTCTCATATGTTTGCACAGATTTTACAGCAGCTTCACATTAAACATAACCGAGTGCTTATCATGCACAAAGTCAGGGAGCCTTGAAGCAATTCCATCAAACGTTAAAGTCCTTGTTATGGGCTTATTGTACTGAAATGGACCGAGATTGGGAAGAAGGCTTGCCTTGGCTAATGTTGGCAGCTAGAAAGGTGTCGCAGGAGAGTACTGGGTTTAGCCCTAATGATCTTGTGTTTGGGCACACTGTGCACGGTCTTTTGGCAGTGTTGCAGGATGATTGGAAGATGGTAGAACCTCCTAAATATGTGTTGCATTACGTGAATGATTTCTGACATCGGCTTTACGCCGCTTGAGAGATGGCGAAGATGACTTTCATCCGCCCAGGATAGAACGAAACAACCGTTTAATTGCCAGGCTGTGTGACACCCAGGCACAGATGTAGAACCCAAATAGGGGGACGTAAAATAAAAATTTTATTACACACAGTTGCACGGTACAGAGGGTTAGGCAGTTTGTAGTGGGTTCAATGCAAGGGTCAAAAACACAAGTAGGCAATCCGTAAATGCAAAGTACAAAAATCTGAAAGCAAGGCTCGTGGTTAAAGTCCAGGCAAGGGTTGAGATCCAGAATATCTGTCAGCGGAGGCACGGTACTGAAAACAGCAGGCAGGCTCGTAATCAGTAGGAGAACAGAGTTCATAACAGGTAGGCAGTCCACGAAGGCAAAGGTACAGATATACACTAGGCAAACTCGTAGTCGAGAAAACAAAACAGGGTCAGGAATAGCACTGGCAAAAGACATGGATGTAAACGAACAAGGTCACACAATGGACTAATGTGCAAACAGTAAACTGAGGCAACAATCTCACAGTGAACACAAGCCAAGACAGGTTTTAAATACACTCACAGACAGGTGCAACAAATAGAGAGAGCAGAAAGCGGAAACGAAAATCAGCTGTAGCGAGTAGAAGAGTTAATGGGGAAATCAGGAAAGAGGATAGTGATAGCAAAGGCGGAAAGGAGAGACAGCTGTAGTGAATAGAGAAGATGACGTTAGGTAATTATTAGATTAGTAAAAGCCCTCATTTCTATGAGGTTTGTAGATTAGTAAATTAGTATCTCCAAACATTACAAGGAAGTTAGTCATTAGTAGATTAGTAAACCTTAATGCTATGAAGTTAGTAAATTAGTAATCATTAGTACTGAAAGAAGCAAATAGCAGGAAATTACAGAGAACACCGAAATGACCGAAAACACAGGGAGACGTGTGACGAATGGGAACACAAACATTACAGGCTGAGCGTCGTCACTTTAGCGCGGGTGATCAAGTCCTGGCGCTCTTACCTATAACTGGATCACCGTTTCAAGCTAAATTTACTGGTCCTTTTACGGTAGAACGTCAGGTTTCTGAACAAAACTACCTGATTGCCACTCCTAATTGGAGGAAGTTTACTCAGCTTTGTCATATTAATTTATTAAAGCCATATTATGTTTGTTCATCTGATTCTGCTCCAGTTATTTTGTATCCACATGCTTCTACAGACACTAAGCCGGTACTTTTGGCAGCTTTTGGCACAGTTTCCTCTATTTTCACGGTGGCATCGTGTAGCGAAGAAGATATAGATGTACCTGATGATTGTGTTTTGTGAGGCCGATTGAAAAATTCTGAATCTCTGTATAATTTGGAGGCTGTTTTGGATCATTTGTCTGCGTTTCAGCATGTTCATTTGATTACTTTGATTAATGAGTATCGTTGTTTGTTTGCTGATATCACTTCTCGCACTAGTGTAGTCGAACACGATATAGACGATGGGAATGCAGAGCCCATCCGCCAGCATTTCTATCGCGTTTCCATTGATAAACGTAAACAGTTAGAATCTGAGATAAAGTATATGCTTGATAATGACATTGCCAAACCTTTGTTTTCCAGTTGGGCTTCTCCGTGTATTTTGGTGAACACGTTTAGGTTCTGTACCGACTATAGAAAGGTAAATGCTGTCACTAAGCCTGATTCCTACCCGCTTCCGCGTATGGATGATTGTGTTGATCAGGTTGGTTCTGAAAACTTAGTTAGCAAATTTGACTTGTTGAAGGGTTACTGGCAAGTGCCCTTATCGTCAAGAGCTCATGAGATTTCCGCTTTTATTACTCCTTCCGGGCTATATTCTTATACTGTGATGAGTTTTGGTTTGCGTAACGCGCCGTCAACTTTTCAGTGCCTTATGAATCGTGTGGTTTCTGGTTTAGAAGGTTGTGCTGTATATTTGGTCGACGTTGTCGTTTTTAGCGACCGCCTATCTGAGGCATGTCTCCCTGTCAATCTGGCGAAGTGCAAGTTTGCCAGGGCGACGGTGACGTACCCCGGTAAGGTAGTTAGGCAGCGTCAAGTACGGTTTTTGCGTGCTAAAGTGTTAGCAATCGACCAGTATCCTCCTCCAACAACTAAAAAAGAGTTGATGTGTTTCTTGGGTATGGTGGGATACTATCGTGCTTTTTGTAGTAATTTTTCTTCTGTGGTAGCACCACTGACTGATTTATTGAAGGCCAGGGCCGAATACATCTGGTCCGTACGCTGTCAGCAGGCTTTTGAGGAGGTTAAGACCCTTCTCAGTACTACCCCTCTACTGGCTGCACCCTGTTTGGATCAACCCTTTAAGCTCCAGGTCGATGCCAGTCATGTGGGAACAAGAGCAGTGTTACTGCAATCAAATGAGCATGGTATTGACCAACCAGTTTCTATCTTTTCAAAAAAATTAAACTAAATTATTCTATAATAGAAAAGGAGGCGCTTGCACTAATTTGGGCTTTGCAACATTTTGATGTCTATGTTGGGTCGGGTATAGTACCCTTGGTGGTCTACACTGACCACAACCATCTGACCTTCCTGCATTCTTTACAGAACCCGAATCAGTGACTCATGCGATGGTGCCTTTTTCTACAAGGTTACCATCTTGATATCCAGCATATAAAGGGGAGTGAACGTTTTGGCCGATGCTTTGTCACGGGCCCCGGCTCTAAGTTCCCTCAACCTCTAAGCCTGTCCCTTACCTTTCTCTTTCCTCCGCTTCTTAAATTGCTTCTGTGGGTGGGTTGCTGAAGTGGGGGGTGGGTTGGTGTTTGAGTTCAGGGGCGGGGCCAGTAGGGGGCCAGTGGTGGCACTGGCCCCCACTGGAATCTGATTGGCCACCCCTGGTGCCCCCCCCTACCAGAACCGGAATATGATAGGCCATTGTCTTGTCAGTATCGATGAAAGAAGCCTCTGTAGCCCAATGGGAATGGACATAAAATGAGGCGGAACCAAAGTTGCAAAGTTTATTTTTCAAAGTGCGATTTATTCGTGCGAGTAAATCGCGGCCAGTGTGTCACGGCCTTAATAGTTACAAAGACAACGATTTGAAGGACAATTTGTGGAAAACCATAGCCGAGAAAATAGGCTATGAAGATGGTGGGTTTATAGCTAAATGGTTGCAATACGCACAACTTGCTATCTGATCAGCTCCCACAGGTTATTAGCATTGGCTTAAAAGTCGTCTCCAGCTATTTTAGCCAGCTAACGTTAGCTAACCTTTAGATCTAACGTTAACGTTGATAGCAGTTCATGTAAAGAAGATAACAAGCCAGTGGCAATTACACACAAACATAGCTACACGATACGTAGGCCTATTTATTTTTTTACCTTAGGCGAGTTCATGTAGGCTACGCTGTCACCGGCTGGGTTGTTTGCCTTGGTGAAAACAAAGGATGAAAGCTAGCGAACCGCTATATGTGATATTGTTTCGTGGATATTTGCCGTAGTAATTGTGGGCTATATGCTAACCGAAGGAGAAAGACGACACGTATGCTAGCTACCGGGTCTGGCCAGGGGCAGTCACTGTGGTGGAGGGAGAGAAAGGGGGAGGAGGAGAATGGCAGGGTAGAGTAGCCTATATGAAATTTTTTTGCTGTCACACTGTTGTCTGTGTGCGTGGCAAATAAAGTTCCCCAAAAATCTTATTCCGACTCCTGTGTGGATTACCTGATTACTGATAACCAAGTTATATAAATAACGAGGAAAACAGACGAGGTCTGCCTGTAGCGATCGTTTTGGAGAGAACTCTTCAGACTTCATGAGTTGCTACACTGTATAGACTACGACAAGTTTATTTTAAAGATGAAATGACGTAATGTATTGTTATGTTGTGGTTAACCCTTTATATTAGTGGAAGAGATCAAGAGGCAGTGGAACACGTATGTTCGTAAAAGGAGGGAAGAGAAGGAGAGCATGTTGTAGACAAAACAAACTTTGCATAAGTAAAAACGGACACATAATAAGCCCGGTTCAATATTTTGCCAATGTAATTTAAGCATGCTCTGTTTTTAACGTTCTGGTAGAGGGAAAAAAAATACACTTTCGTTCCGTGATGGACCGAACGGATAACCATGTCGTCATCGCTCGACGAAGAGTAATCCATTTTTATTCGCACGGATTTTCAAACGCGAAAAAGAACGCGAGCTTTTTGTTTTTTCGCATCGTTGCATATTCGCCGACAAATTTTTCGCATTTTCGCCAGTGGCGTCGTTAGACCCCATTTACTGGGGCACGTGCCCCAGTAATATTTTGCTGTGCCCCACTAAAATTATGAAAAATTAATCAGTTTTGCATTGTGCCCTGACCGATGCAAACCAGCAGGTTTTAACCTCACGTATCACCATTCTCATTCACCAGCGCGCAGCGGCAACACGGCACTGCAGTGCCCCCAGCCCCCAGCCCCGCCCCCCCGCACTTCAAGCGAGGTAGAATCCTCTGGTAGTGTATCAGCGTAGCAGCGGACTGTGGATCAAGTAGCTAGCTGGGTTGTGCGCTCTTAAGAACGGTATCCTGGCCACGAGAGGTGAGGAGATATAGCTAAACATCCACCAGAAATTGTTCAATATAATATATATACTATATAATAATAATAATAATAATAATACTATACTGTCCAACTATACAGTTATAGCTAAGCTAGCCAGCTAGCAAGGAGGGGATGTTTCCTGCTGCACGATTTTGCTCCCATATTTCACGTTAGCAATTTATTTAGCTGTCCACTCCAAAGGGTTAACGTTACAACTTAAAAGCAATCACAACATTCTGTTCTTTCATAGATCAACTATGGACATACGGACATTTTTTCAAGGTCCATGTAGGAAAGAAGAGAGGGACAACAGGAGAGGTAATGCAGGTATATTGTGCAAAGTTTGTAATGTTAGCTAAGCTAGCTATGTCAGTTAGCGAAGCTATATGAAAATGTATCTTGTTTGTAGTGTAAGCAGTCAATCAAATCAATCAGAAGAATATTGTATTTTATCTTCAAATAAACATAGCTATGGCATAACTGCAAATCTGACTGTCTTTCCCCATATTGCAAGTCTGCGTTTGTTTGGACATGAATAGGTTGACCGGATTTGTAAAATTCTTAACAGAAGTAAAACACTGTAAATCGCCATAGATTTAAATGGCAGAGTTGAATCTCTAGGAGCCAAAAACTAGACAGATTTACAACCGAAATGCCACCTGTTATCACATTTGCAGTGAGTTTTGAGGTGAACTTACTCATTAAGCATTTTCAGACATTTGTTGTTGGGAAACCGGGATGTCTGGTCATTCTAGTCATGTCTTGTAGTAAAAAGCTATAAAACATTTGATAAAAATGAGGGCATGTAAAGTATTTCAGTTGTATATTATTTAAATCTGAATCATTTAATGTGTGTGCAAAATGATTTTGAAAAAAAATCCTGTGTCCCCTCATGGCCCTTCCTGGCAGCAGGGAGAGACCAGCAGAGCACAGGGCAGGCAGCAACAGTGAGAGAGGACACTGAACAGGGAGCGACAGCGAGAGAGGACATTGAGGAGGCAGCAACAGTGAGAGAGGACACTGAGCAGGGAGTGACAGCGAGAGAGGACATTGAACAGGCAGCAACAGCGAGAGAGGACACTGAGCAGGGAGCGACAGCGAGAAGCTACACAGGGCAGGCAGAAAGGGAAGGACCTATTAGAAGCTATTTAGATGGGCCAGAAAATGTGAGCGACCTAGGAGACAAGGATACAGGCCCAAAGCAAGTTAGATTATCCCAGTATCCGCAGCAGTGCTTTGGGTTAAAAAAGAGAGCTTTTAATTACAGCTGGTTTGAAAGCTTTCCCTGGTTGGAGTATTCAGTCAACAGAAATGCAGCCTTGTGTTTTGCATGCAGAATGTTTGGAAGGAATGTCAAGCATGATACCTTTGTTAACAGTGGGTTCACAAATTGGAAGAAAGCGTTGGACCTATTTAGGGAACATGACAAAACACCAGCCCATAAAGCTAGCATCCTGTCTTGGAGGAGCTATAAAGCCAGTACAGTACACGGGAATGTGGTTCAGCAATTGCAGACTGCAAGTGAGACTGAGATCAGAGAAAGAAGGGAGTACCTCAGCCGTGTTGTAGCTGTTACTACTTTCTTGGGCAAACAGGGAATTCCATTCCGTGGCCACAACGAATCTGACACAAGCCACAATCAGGGGAATTTTATAGAATGCATTAAACTTTTGAAACAGTTTGATCCATTTCTACAAACCCACACAGCTCCATCACACAGCACTTACCTCTCGCCATCCTCTCAAAACAAAATGATTGAGTGCTGTGCACAAGAGGTGACAGCAGACATAGTTAAGGAACTAAGGGCATCAGCAGTGTATGCAGTTATGGCAGATGAAGCTAGAGACAGGAACACAGAGCAGTTGGCTGTCTGTCTACGATATGTTACAGGGGGTGCAGTTAAAGAGCGTTTGCTGGCAATGGCAGAACTGAAAGGGTTTGATGCAGAATCGATAACTGCTGCAATTCAAAACCAGTTGACTCTCAATGGCATTGATGACCTGAAGTGTGTTGCACAGGCCTATGACGGCGCATCTGTAATGAGTGGGGCAGTGGGGGGTGTACAAGCCCGTTTCAGAGCAAATAACCCTGAGGCAATATATGTCCACTGCTATGCACATCAACTGAACCTCGTCCTATGTCACACCTGTCGAGCAGTATCTGAGGCCAGTGAATTTTTTGACTTATTGGAGAGTGTGTACTCTTTCTTTAGTGTTTCACTTCTAAATCACCAAAAATTCACTGATGTTCAGAAACAGCTAGGGTTAAAGCCCTCTGAACTTGTGCAGCTATCAAAGACACGCTGGTCGTGCCAGCTGCGCTCAGTGAATGCCATGTTGGACAATTTCTCTGCTGTCCTTCAATGCCTCTCCAGCATCAGCACTTCCATGGCAGTGGGACTACACGCCAAACTCAGCAAATTCTCCACAGTCTACCTGCTATTGATGTTTCAGACCCTTCTCTCAGTAACTGAGGGCCTTCACAAGTTTCTGCAAAGGGAAGCTGTAGACCTTGCTCAAGCACTCGAATTCAAAGAAGCTGTGTGTGACACTTTGAAAGGGAAACGCACTGATGAGAAGGCTGCAGAGCTGTATGAAAAAGCAAAGACCTTATGTGAAGCCAATCAGATCCCTGAGTCATGTGGCATCAGACAAAGGCAGAAGCAGAAACGCATGGAGGATTTTGTGGTGGAATCCTCTTGTGGGGCAGCAAGTGACCTAAGTGGCGCTGAGCATCTGAAAAGGAAATTGTTCATACCTTGCCTCGACAGAATGATTGCTGAGCTGGAACAGCGTTTTTCAACTGTCAACACTGAGCTTCTGAAAGGCATTCAGGCCTGTAATCCCACCTCAGATTACTTTCTCTCCGAAGACCATCTTAGAGCGATTGCAGATCACTACAAAATTGATCTCAAATCTGAAGAGATTGTGGTGGCTAAACATTTTCTGGCTCGCAAGATGGAGGCCAGTGCCATCAATGATATGATCAGCATTTTCAATCTCCTTGACGCAGACATGTTTCCTTCTTTGAAAAGTGTCATCCAAATTTCCCTGACAATTCCAGTTAGCAGCTGTAGCTGTGAAAGGTCATTCAGTGTGTTGCGACGGCTCCACACCTGGTTAAGGTCCACCATGGGACAAGACAGGCTCCACCATCTGGCAGTCATGTCTATTGAAAAAGATGCCCTTGACAAGTTGAGTCACAGTCAAGTGATTGACCGCTTTGCTAGACTCAGTAAAAGACGCTACAGCCTAATACTCCCACCCCCCAAGAAATAAGAGGCAGGGCAAAACTGGGTAAGGTGGTTGCTGTCATTGTTTGAATTACAGCAGAACAGGTGCCAGTACTCTCAATCAGACAGGTGTTAGCATGGTTATGGAGGTGTGGGTAGAGGTGGTGTGTTGATGCCTGCCTGTATTATGTTTTCCAATTGCCAATTCCAAACAGCACCTTCTAGTGGACAAAACTGGTATTATAAATTCATGAATGAGACCAAAAACCTCAATGGTAAAAATCTCTTTACAGGAAAAAAGAACCATCTAAATTTTCAATCAGAACAATCTGCTGTGTGTATAGACATTATTTTGAGAAAATGAGCGCCATAATGCTTTTGAGTCATTGAGGAATTATATTATATGCTGTTTAGTTAAATGTTAAAATGGTGGTGTCCAGAGGCTTAATTGGGAGCTTTTGGTGGTTGTTTTGGGTTCCTCTGTTCTTGTATCAGTAGGCTACTAGAACCAAGGCTCGTCCAAATCTGAGTCATAGTTTTTAAAATATTTAGTTACAGAAAATATCTGAAGAAAAGAAATGGCTGACTTACAGTAGCTAAAATAAATGTACTTTTATCGTTGCAACCAATAGACATGTAATAAAAATGCTTTGAACAGCATCTCTCATCATTTTTCTACCCTCTGAGTGGCAGCAAGAACTGACATAGGTGGTGTTTAGCCCCAGTGATTTGACATGGGATGAAGTGTGTGTGCGTGCGTGTTGATAACCATTATTCTTAAGCTTATTGTCACTGTTGAACTTGGGTATGAGTGTAGAATAAGCATAGATTTAAGTGTACTTTTTAGGGTGTGAGTGCTGGGGGCCCGTGCCCCAGTATTGCTTAAAGTCTAGCAACGCTCCTGATTTTCGCCTCGCTTATTCGTTACGTCCCCGATGTGTCACGGCCTTTATGGCTAAAGTTTATAAAAATGCAAAAAATATCTTCATATATATGGAGCCAATCCCCCCCACACAAATACCTTTGTTGCCCACCAGTCACAGAAGTGACCAGTCAAGAGCTAAATGGTTATGTTTTGTTTTTTTGTATTCATTTTATTTTATATATTTTTAGGTTCAAAACCTCATTGTACTGTGTACTGTACAAACTACTGTGAATATTGGAATATTGTACATAGCACTTTTCTATTTACTTTGCTTTTATGGCCTTTTATCCATTTTCATACTGTTAATATGTAAAATAGTTATTTATTTATGTTTGTATCTTTAATATTCTGAATAAACAATTTAACTGTTAACGTTAATTCTGACCTGGACTGTATCCATTTATTCTCATGCTATTTTATTTTAGGGGTGCTCTTAATATTACTGGTTGTCGCCACCTAATGGCCATTTATGTAGTGTAGCTACAGGCAGTTAGCTATAATGGTGTACAGATTTATTTAGACTATTGTTTGGGTACAAACACATTTATTTATAATCTTACTTTTCTCTATACTAAATGGGTATTGAAGATTTGCATGACTATTTAACTACCTGCAAAACTACACAGTAAGGGGACACTACACAATAAAGGGTAAATAAAAGGCATTATCTTTCAGTATATTGGTTATGATAGAACAGTAGAATAATATTGAAGCAGAAGAATAAAATGGAAATCTGAACAAGTGCTACAATCTTGAGGGGATATTCAACCATACAGTTTGGAAATGTATAATGCAACATTTAATATATGTACAGTGCCTTTGGAAAGTATCCAAACCCATTGGATTTTTTTCAAATTGTGCTATGTTGAAAGCTCAAATTAACATTTCAAGTGACTTTTTTTGTTACTCATTCACATGAAGTGCTCTATAATGTCAAAGTAGAGAAAAAAATACACCCATTGCTGTAAAGGCTTAAAAATAAGCTCTGGTGTATCCAATAGTGAAATAATCAAAACATTTTACTCCACTTTGACATTATAGAGCACTTTGTGTAGATGAGTAACAAAAAGCCCATTGAAACATATCTTAATTTGAGCTGTCAAACAGCAAAATTTGAAAGAGTGTTCATACGAAAGCACTGTATATGATTACCTAGAATCAGGGGCAGGTATAAAAAAAAAGGTTAGGCTAGGGTTAAGGCTAGGGCTAAGGTTTGGTCGGATAAATACACGTGTGTCTGCTGTACACGGCAAAAAAAATAAAAATGGTAAGCCTTGATGGCTGGCCCCCCTCCTCTGGGTCTGTGCCCCAGCCTGGCCCCCCCATTCAAAATGTTCTAGACACGCCCCTGTTTGAGTTGGGTGGGCCAGTTTGGGTTTTATGTTTGTGTGTTTAGTTTTGGAGGAGTTGTCTTAGGGCCCGTGGGTCCCTGTTTTTATAGGGGGATGTGTTGCGAGTCTCTTGCTCCGCCGGCCGTTATAGGCTGGTGGGTGGAGTTGGGGAGCTGAATAATTATGAGACACACCTGTTGAGTCTTTTTGCTCCATTTAACTCGCTGTCTCCTATTCCAATTTCTATCTGATTCTCTTCACGTATGTGTTTGTTTGAGTTTTTGCATCTTACAACACTTACTATGATACCTTTCACTCATTCAAGCATATGCATACACAACTGATAACTTACAGACTTCCACGCCTCATGTTTTACTTTATTTTGGATGTGTTTTGGTTAAATTAAATAAATTAATATTTGCTCAGTAACTTCCCTGTGTGGTCTCCCTGTTTTGTCATGGCTCTACGAGCTGGGTCGTGACAGAGGAATGAGAGAACCCGGAGCGGACGACAGAAAAATAAGGCAAGAGCGCCCTCGCGCCGCTCCGAGAGAAAACGACCGCAGAAATAAAAAGAGGCTGCCAAAACCATGACAAAGAGAGGCAAAAAAATCCCCAAGGATCACTGTTGGAGAATTACAGAGAAAAGTAACATCATTTCACCACAAACGTAAGCGCCTGGAGTTTGCTAAATGCTACTGGAACTTTGACTGGAACCATGTTCTATAGTCAGATGAAATGAAAATTGAGCTTTTCGGCAACCAGCACTTAAGGTGGGTTTGGCGTAAAAAGAAGGATGGCTATACTGAAAATAACCTGATCCCCACTGTTAAGTATGGTGGAGGTTCTGTGATGTTGTGGGGCTGTTTTTCCTCCAAAGGCCCTGGGAACTTTGTTAGGGTACATGGCATTGTGAACATCATGAAATACCAGAACATTTTTTATCTGAATCTGGCTGCCTCTGCCAGGAAACTAAAACTGGGTCGTCGTTGGATCTTCCAGCAGGACAATGATCCAAAACATACGTCCAAATCAACACAAAAATTGTTAACTGAACACAAAATCGAGCTTCTGCCATGGCCATCTCAGTCCCCTGACCTAAACCCCATTAGAAACCTGTGGGCTGAGCTGAAGAGGAGAGTGCACAAGAGAGGACCTGGGACTCTGGATGATCTGGAGAGATTCTGTAAAGAGGAATGGTCTCAGATTCCTTGCTCTGTATTCTCCAACCTTATTAGATGTTATGGGAGAAGACTCAGTGCTGTTTTATTGGCAAAGGGAGGTTGTACAAAGTATTAAATGCAGGGGTGCCAATAATTGTGGCACACATGGTTTTGTTAAAAATAATTATTTCTTGATGAGGGATTTTTTTTCTCAGAATAAATTAACTTCAATTAAAGATTGAATTTTTCTCATTTTTTCAGTTTGAGATTAAGCTAATTAACCAAACGGTGAATTTTTTATAACCCTTTTTACCAAGGGTGCCAATAATTGTGGAGGGTACCGAATATAAAAACGTAGGCCGTTGTAGACACCGGTTGTACGGGTTGTATCTTTAGAGTATATAATATGTAGAGATAGCGATGCCAATGGAAACCAATGGGGAGCACATCCGAACCAGGAAGTTTTAATTTTGCGCTCATCTCACATGCACAGTTGTGTCCGTGGAGTGAAGTGACGTGAAGAAGGCAAAGCCAAGCCTTACGATTATGTAACTGGTTGCCAACTAGCATGCAAAAATTTGACGGAGTTTCATTGCATTGTCAAAACCCTAACCCTAACCAAAATTTAAACCGGCTAGTGCCTGTAAGATGCGAGCCACTCTGAGCATAACCTTATTAATCACAAAACTAAGTTTTAAGTGAAATGTTTGCATTTGCAGAAAGCTTAATCAAAAGACAGGAAATTAAATCAATCAGTCCTAACACTAACCTCAGTCTGCTCTCCATCACGGTGTATCAGCAAAAAGCTTTGACAACTGCTACAGCCCTGTATATGTCTACTTAAAAACACTCACCACTGGGGAAATTGCTTAAACACTCAAAACTTATCTCAAAGAGCCTAAACCATAATCTTGAAGTAGTTGCTCTGTACAGTATATTGGCAATTGTGGATTGTTAGATTTTGCACTTTTATAAAGAATGCTTCATATCGAACATGCCTAAGTGTCCTATTTGGGACCAGATATCTTGTATCACTCTTTCAGCAGAGCTTAAGAGTTGAAAAACTGTGTTGTTATGTAGCATACAATTTTTAAATGAGTGTGATTAAGTGATAGATCCTGCATGTGTAGTGGTTCGTGGCTGTTTGTTTGCTTTTCTTTTGCGGCTCTCGTCCTGCCATTTTTTTCACGTTTCATTTTGTGGTTTGCCAGTCTCGTTATTGTTTTCTTCGTGCGGGTTATTTAAGTTTCTTCCGCTTCTCCGGTGCTTGATTGTCTCACGACATTGCTTTCGAGCCAGGTATAGCCAGAAACTAGCGACCTCCTGATATTAAACTCTGTTTATGTTCAGGGGGAACTTGCTATAGCTACTTAATCGGGGATAGGATTGTTTTCCGCCTGGTAGCGTTTGGTGCTATCTATTTTGTACTTTGCTGTTCTCTCGGAGACAGTTTTCCTTTGTACTTTCGTTTTGGGTTTTCACTCTACTGGCTTTGAGCTACAGTAGCAGAGTGTTGTTTTGTTTTACTAAGTTTCCCGTTTTTAGCTCATTACGTGAGCTCGGGAGATTTAGTTGGTATTCTACTAGTTTTAGTAGTTCGCCCGTTTTAGTTGATTGATTTTCGTTTTTGGCTGTTAGCCATAAGGAATTAATTTTCTTTCTTCCTTTATTTTTCTCCCCCTAATTATTGGTCTTCACGGTTGTGAGCTGACTTGTTCTGATCTCCCCACCTTTGCGTTTGAATCTCCGAACCATCAATAAACCCATTACAGAATGAAATTGTATATTATAGAGTGTAAAGTTCATATTAATCTAATTTTAAACTCATAACTCCAGATCACGTACTTACTAATACATCTAAATGTTATAATGTATGTATATGTAATACCTTTCACTGGTACAATTTAATAATTACCATATTAATAATTAATAAAAAGAATTATACCATATTAATGCCATGCAAATAACTGGGTATAAATGAGAATAGTCTTGTTCTGCACAAACTAAATATAAACCATTAACATTTATCAATTCCCTGTACAGTGCGTAAAGGGCATTTAAAATGACATCATGACAATCTCTGGAATGTTATCTTTAACACCATGAACATCAGTCTTAATTCTTCACAATGCAGACTATGGTAGTCACTATGCTGAAGAGTAGGAATTAGGAAGGTTTGCATCTTAAGCAATCTTCCCAGTGGCCTACATGTTGTTTGAAGTACAGTAGATTTATAAGGCTATAGCAGTTGTCGAAGCTCTGTGCTGATACACCTTGATGTGAGACGGGTGCGTGAGGGTTGGACCAAAAATGCACGACCCAAACAGTGGTAAAATAAAGACCCGTCAGGGCTTTATTTCAGGAATGTCCAAAGAGCGTGGTCAAAAAACAAGCAAAGTTCATACACAAAAATCCAGCCAAAACCAATGTACAGTACCGAAGGAGAAGGCAGTCTCGGAATCGGTAAACCATGCAAAAGTCCAGTAACCAGAGTAGCTGTCAGCGGGGCAGAAGTACAGGCAGACGGTAGGCAGGCTCGGGGTCGAAGGCAAAGCAAGAGTCAAGACCGAAGTCCGCTCCGCGGGGCAAAAGTACAAAAAGACAGCAGGCAAAAACTTGTGGTACAGGCAGGCAGTGGTAACAAAACAGAGGTCAGTAACAATGGTCCAAAACAGGCTTGGATCGTGACAAAAAACAGGCTTGAGGGGGAAAAAATAAATAATAATAATAAAAAAAACATTCAATAGTGCACTGATAAACAGGGGCAGCAATTTTGCAAAGAACAGACATGAACACTGAGGTTAAATGCAGGTGTAGACAGGTACAGACACTTAGCTTGAGAGCAGCATGCGAATGGAAATCAGGTGTGGAAGACTGACAAGGTAACAAGATAATTAGTACTCGTTAGTAATAAACCTATCCAGACCTAGCGTTAGTAAATTAGTAAATGACATGCACGAGAAATGTATGGTAAACATGAACACATGGTTAGAGAGTTAGTATTACCCAATCCTGATCTAACGTTAGTAGATTAGTAAATAGACACGGGAGAATTAAACAATTAGGGAAGCGTGAGCGACAGCAAGAGAAAGAGAAACAGCATGAACGCAAGGCTGCAGAAAAACACGGAAATGTGTATGCTAACAATGAACGGAAAACGTAACATGAATCAAATATAAAACGTGACATGACAAGACTAGAAAATAAATCGTAACAATAATCAAACATGAAACGTGACATGACATAAAAATGAAACGTAACAAGAATGGGCGGCAGTGTAGCATAATGGGTAAGGAACTGGACTTGTATCCGAAAGGTTGCAGGTTTGATTCCCAGGTAGGACACTGCCGTTGTACCCTTGAGCAAGGTACTTAACCTGAATTGCTTCAGTATATATCCAGCTGTATAAATGGATAAATGTAATAAGATGTAATTAGAAGTTGTGTAAGTCGCTCTGGATAAGAGCGTCTGCTAAATGCCTGTAATGTAAAGAATAAAACATAAAACGTGGCGTGACTAGACTAGACACAATACGTGACATAAAGAAGAAATCTAACAAAGACAAGAAAATAAAATAAAACGTGACATGACAGTAGATTCGTGACATGATGGAGAGCAGGCTGATATAACATTAGGGCAGATCAATTAAATTTTCTGTCTTTTGAGGCTTTCTGCAAATCCAAACATTTCACTTAAAACATACAAACCCCAATTCCAAAAAAGTTGTTACAGTATGTAAAATGCAAATAAAAACAGAAAGCAGTGATTCGTAAATTCTCTTTTACATATATTTAATTGAAAATAGTATAAAAAAAAGATATTTAATGCTTTACCTTATAAACTTTATAGATTTTTGTAAATATACGCTAATACCGAATTTCATGCCTGCAACATGTTCCAAAAAAGTTGGGACAGGGGCAACATAAGACTGGGAAGGTTGTGGAATGTTCAAATGTTTGGAACATTCCACAAGTAAACAGGTGAATATGTAACAGGTGATGCTATCATGGCTGGGTATAAAAGGAGCATCCACGAAGGCTCAGGCGTTTACGAGCAAAGATGGGTGGAGGTTTGTAACTTTGTGAAAAACTGCATGAGTGAATAGTCTAACAGTTTAAGAACAACATTTCTCAATGCACGATCGCTGCATCTACAAATGCAAGTTAAGACTCTACTACGCAAAGCGTAAGCCATATATCTACAACATCCAGATATGTCGCCGACTTCTCTGGGCTCAAGCTCATCTGAGATGGACTGATGCAAAGTGGAAATGTGTGCTGTGGTCTGATGAGTCCACCTTTCAAATAGTTTTTAAAAAATAATGGACATCATGTTCTCCGGGCCAAAGAGGAAAAGGATCATCCCGATTGTTACAATGCAAGGTTTAAAAGCCAGCATCTGTCATGGCATGGGGGTGTGTTAGTGCCCATGTCATGGGTAACTTACACATCTGTGAAGGCACCTTTAACGCTGAAGGGTACAACATATGCTGCCATCTAGACAACATCTTTTTCAGGGACATCCCTGCTTATTTCAGCAAGACAATGCCAAGCCACATTCTGCACGTGTTACAAAAGCGTGGCTTCGTAGTCAGAGTGTAGGTGCTAGACTGGCCTGTCTGCAGTCCAGACCTGTCTCCCATTGAAAACGTGTGGCGCATTATGAAGCGCAAAATACGACAACAGAGACCCCAGACTTTTATGCAGCTGAAGTCTTATATCAAGCAAGAATGGCTTTCTAAAGTACAACAATTAGTGTCCCCAGTTCCCAAAATATTACTGAGTATTGTTAAAAGGAAAAGTGATAATAATAATAATAATAACTTTAATTTATATAGCGCCTTTCATAAAACCCAAGGTCGCTTCACAAGAGTGGGATGCAGATAGGGGAGAGAGGGGGAGGAGAAAAACAAACAGAACAAACAAAACAAACAACAGGGATGGTTGAACTAAACTGAATTAACTAATGTGGAAAGGCCATGGAAAAGAGGTGTGTCTTGAGATGTGTTTTGAAACTGTCCAGGGTCGGGGCATTACAGATTTCGGCTGGGAGAGCGTTCCAGAGGGTGGGGGCAGCCACGCTGAAGGCTCTGTCCCCAAAGGTTTTGAGTCTAGTACGGGGGATGGATAGCAGACCCGCGTCTGAAGACCGCAGGTTCCGGGATGGAGTGTGTTGGTGAAGGAGGTCGGACAGGTATTGGGGGGCAAGTGCGTGAAGGTATTTGTAGGTGAGAAGGAGGAGTTTGTACAGGATGCGGAACTTGACCGGGAGCCAGTGGAGGTGGATGAGGGTGGGGGTGATGTGCTGCCAGGGCTTGGTGTGAGTGAGAACCCTGGCAGCTGAGTTCTGCACGTATTGGAGCCTGTCCAGGGCTTTGCTTGGAACCCCGGACAGGACTCCATTACAGTAGTCGAGCCGGGAGGTGATGAAAACGTGAATGAGGGTTTCTGCAACGGAGTCTGAGAGTGAGGGACGGAGACGGGAAATGTTTTTGAGGTGGTAGAAGGCGGACTTGGTGATGGATTTGATGTGGGACTGGAAGGAAAGGGTGGAGTCAATGATGACGCCCAGGTTGCGAACTTCGGGAGATGGTTTGATGGAACAGCCCTCGACGTGGAGGAGGTCGTTAGTGATCTTGATTAGGGCGGTCTCTGTGCTATGATGTGTTCTGTAGGCTGACTGTAGGGGTTCGTAGAGCTCATGGTTGGACAGATGCAGATGGAGCTGGGCAGCCACTGCTCTTTCCAGGACCTTGCTGAGGAAAGGAAGGTTGGAGATCGGCCGGAAGTTGTTCAAGTCATCAGGGTCCAAACCAGGCTTCTTTAGGATGGGAGTGATGGAGGCGATTTTAAGACTGGGGGGAACTATACCAGAAACTATGGAGGAATTTACTATGTCTGTGATGGAGGGGCAGAGAGTAGGAAGGCAGGCTTTAACCAGAGCTGTTGGCATGGGGTCCAGGGAACAGGAGGAGGCTTTGGCTTTGGTCACTAGTTTGGTTACCAGTGCGGTATCAACTGGGGAGAAGGAAGAGAGAGAACATTGGGGGCGGAGGGGGGGTGCTGAGGGTGTCTGTGACACATTGGGAGGAGGGGGGGCAGGTACGAGGAGTTGCTGGTGAATGGTGTCCACCTTAGCCAGAAAAAAGTCCAGGAATTTAGAGCAGAGGTCAGGGTCATCGGGGGTGGGGGAGGCGGGAGGGGGGCGGAGCAGACGGTTAATGGTGGTGAATAGTGTTCTGGGGTGGTTTTGCTGTGAGCCAATAAGGGTGGAGTAGTATTTGGTCTTGGTCTTGGTGAGTTCCTCCTTGTAGGACTTCACATGGTCTTCAAAGGCCAGACGGTGGACGGTGAGGCCAGTTCGTTTGTGGAGCCGCTCCAACCGACGACCAGTGGACTTCATGGTGCGGAGGTTAGTGGTGAACCAGGGGGCGGGGCGGGTATAGGAAACGGTCCGGGATTTGAGGGGGGCCAGAGAGTCCAGGCCACAGGATAAAGCAGTGTTGTAGTGGGCGACTAGGCCATCAGGCGAGGTGTCAGGGGGAGCCTGGGCCATGTGGGTTGCGAGCAGGTCAGATAGAGCTGGTGAACTCACTGACTTGATGTTCCTGAAGGTTATTGTGCGTCCAGGGCGAAGCGTGGGTGAGGGGACAGGGATGGTGAAGAGGACAGCGTGATGGTCAGATACTGCCAGGTCCAGACACTGCAGATGGGAGGGAGGGGTACCGGTAGAGCAAACTAGGTCCAGAGTGTGACCTTTGACATGGGTAGGGCCTTGGACATGCTGCGTGATGTTAAAGCAGTCCAAGACCGACAAGAATTCAGCTGCGAAGCTGCAACTGGAGGAGTCCACATGGATATTGAAGTCCCCCAGCAGGAGGGTAGATGGAGACTTGGAGCAGACAGAGGTCAGGAGCTCAGTAAGCTCAGCCATGAAGGTGGAGGAGGCTTTGGGGGGGCGGTAAATGAGGACAAACTGCAGTTGAGGAGAGCCAGAGAGTGAGAATGTGATACACTCAAACGACGTGCTATTTGATGCGGGGGTTTCCTTGACCCGGATATTGGCACGGTGTATGACAGCCAGCCCACCGCCACGGCCAACGGAGCGGGGTTTCTGGAGGTACACATATCCAGGGGGGGTAGCTTGATTGAGTGTTAAAAAGTCCTGCTGATTTTGCCATGTCTCAGTTAAACATAGAAAATCAAGTTCTCTGTCAGTGATAATGTCATGGATCAGTAGTGCTTTATTGTTTAGAGAGCGAGTGTTGAGCAGCATGAAAGAAGCAGCAGAGGAGACAGGCAGGATGGGAGGACTGATACTGTCAACACAGACCAGGGGCTTGAGACAGCTAGTGCGCAGTCGCACGTGGGGTTTGTTGTGATGACGTCGCCGAGCAACACGGAAGTGCGCAGCGGAAGATATTACAGGGATAGCGTTGGTATCAGCGGGAAAAAAATTATGTCGGGATGCTCTATGTATATAGCGGGGGCGTTGTAGGAGTCCAAGTGATTTGATGACATCCAGACAGACAGAAGCAGCAGAACCTAAAAGGCTCCGGAGAACGAGAGAGGAGTATTTGAGCACCATATCGATAGCAGGAGATAGCCAGCAAGCTATGAGCCGGGAATGGGGAGCCCAGCCTCGGATAGCGTCAGCCTGCTGCGCGATGACTGGGATAGGAGGGAAGATACGGACAGTCCAGGTAGCAAGCGAAAAATCAATCCAGTTGTGGGTAGTCCAAGTGACAGGGAAGGAGGGAATCCGAGCTGAAGCCCCAGGAGATGGAGGAATCCTGCTAGCTAGCAGGGGTAGCTTGACAGCTGGGCTGCGAATGCTAACAGCCGACAGGCAGCTAACATTAGTCCCTGATGACTGATCGTTGACAGAGAGGGTAAGTACCGCAATGTAAAAACAGAAGTACACAATCTGCATGTTGTTGTAGCAGGATTGTAGTAACAAACATTTAAATTAAACTAAAGTTGACCGGCAGAGAAGCGGCGACATAAACGCCAGCGTCCTCTCAAACCGGAACCGGGACATCCACGGTTGTAACATAGTGGTAAACATGCCCCTGTCCCAACCTGTCTTTTTACTGTTTTCAATTGAATACAGGTCAAAAACGATTTGCAAATCATTGCTTTCTGTTTTTATTTACATTTTATACACTGTCCCAACTTTTTTGGAGTTGGGGTTTGTAGTTTTTGTGATTAATTAACTTTTTTGTTTTTACACAGGGAGTAGTGTATCAAATGTATAAATCATATTTTATATGACTGTTACGTTTCTGTCATGTTATGCCACGTTTCATGTTTAGTGTTTGTCACAGTTCATTTTCTGTTCATGTCATGCTTGTGTTCTGTTTATGTTACGATGCAGTTCATTGTTCGCATACACATTTCCATGTTTTTCCGCAGCCTTGCGTTCATGCTGTTTCTTTCTTTTGCTGTCGCTCACGCTTCCCTAATTGTTTCATTCTCTCATGTCTATTTACTAATCTACTAACATTAGATCAGGATTGGGTAATACTAACTCTCTATGTGTTCATGTTTACCTTACGTTTCTCGTGCATGTCATTTACTAATTTACTAATGTCAGGTCTAGGATAGGATAACTACTAACGATTTACTAATTGCCTTGTTACGTCTCTCATTTTCTCAAGCTGTTTTCCATTTCCTGCTGCTCTCAAGCTAAGTGTCTGCACCTGTCTACACCTGCATAAAAGATCAGTGTTCATGTCATGTCTTTGTGAAATTGTTGCCT
Source organism: Ilyophis sp. 1 JC-2022 (assembly GCA_022702515.1). NCBI lineage: Eukaryota > Metazoa > Chordata > Actinopteri > Anguilliformes > Synaphobranchidae > Ilyophis > Ilyophis sp. 1 JC-2022. The sequence goes on along the minus strand of JAKUDI010000720.1, from coordinate 50,470 downwards.
TTAGTTTACTACTGTCACTTTTGAGCGTTAGCCATTGTCTGACTACCGTTATTGATCAAGCCTGTTTACTGACCATCGTTACTGCCTGCCTATCGTATCTACTGCCTGTTTTTGACCACGAGTTTTGCCTGCTGTCTGTTTGTACCTCTGCCCCGCGGATAGGACTTCGGTCTGATTCCTGCAACGCCCCACGACCAACAAACTCTGCTTTACCCCTGAATTGTACTTCTGCTCCGCTGACAGCTACTCTAGTCTGAGCGGTCCTGTCTGCGCCGCCGTCCTCCTGAGCGGTCCTGTCTGCGCCGCCGTCCTCCTGAGCAGTACTTTCTGCGCCGCCGTCCTTGTTTCCCTCCTCCGGACCTCCTCCACCCACCCTGCTCAGCACTTCGGACATTTCACCCGAGTCCTCTTCACCGTCCCGAACTATTAACCTGCAATCCGTAATGCACGACTCAGAACACAAAAGTAATAATAAATACCCACAAGGGCTTTATTATAGGGAAATCCAAAAATCGTAGTCACACCAGCGAAGTCCAAAAACCAATAGATCCAGCCAATAACCAAAAATACAGTACCAGAGGAGAAGGCAGTCTCAAAATCAGTATCCATGCAAAAGTTCGGTAACCAGAGTAGCTGTCAGCGGAGCAGAAGTACAGTTCAGGGGTAAAGCAGAGTTCGTTGGTCGTGGGGCGTTGCAGGAGTCAGACCGAAGTCCTATCCGCGGGGCAGAGGTACAAAAACAGCAGGCAAAACTCGTGGTCAAAAAACAGGCAGTAGATACGATAGGCTGGCAGTAACGATGGTCAATAAACAAGCTTGGATCAATAACAGTAATCAGACAATGAAAAACCGCTCAAAAGTGACAGTAGCAAGCTAACAGGCAACAATTTCGCAAGGACATGACATGAACACTGATCTTATATGCAGGTGTAGACAGGTGCAGACACTTAGCTTGAGAGCAGCAGGAAATTCACAACAGCTTGAGAAAATGAGACACGTAACGAGGCAATTAGTAAATCGTTAGTAGTTAACCTATCCTGACCTAGCGTTAGTAAATTAGTAATCAACATGCACGAGAAACGTAAGGTAAACATGAACACATGGTTAGATAGTAAGTATTACCCAATCCTGATCTAATGTTAGTATAGTAGTAACTAGACAAGGGAGAATGAAACAATTAGGGAAGCGTGAGTGACAGCAAGAGAAGAAACAGCATGAACGCAAGGCTGCGGAAAAACATGGAAATATGTATGCAAACCATGAACTGCATCGTAACATAAACAGAAAATAAACTGTGACAAACACTAAACATGAAACATGACATAAACGTAACAAAATGGATCAATAGTCAGTATTATTCGGACTAACCATTAGCCTATGAGTTCCCGGTAATTCCAGACAGGGCTGTTATTAACAAAATATATGCGGTTACATTTCGTTAAAAGGACCTGCAACAGCTAATAAGCTATATGGCTTCAGTCTCACCTTATAAAACGCCAAATTAGCCTGCTTGTTCAACAAATTTAATTTGATTATGCAATGAAAGTGTGAACCATCAATTCCATGAGGCTGTTCTCATGGAGTTCTCGAAGTTCATTAGGCTATCTGCATTGTATTATTGATTAATATCATAAATACTGTTATTTTGCCTTAATGATGACACTAAATACAATAGGTTGGTAACTCATATGTTCATGCATATTTTCCCTTGTTTTATAATGTCCTGCTTATGTAAATGTGACCAACCTGTTTTACTCGTAGGGTAATGCTTTAAAACAATCCACTTTCCCAGGAAGACCGTGAAACGTGTGACTTACAGCAGGGGAAACAGAGAACATGGCATTACAATTAATTGTGAATTAATTGTGTAACGTGCTGCAAATTTGTTTTAGTTTCTAATTAGACACATAGTTCTCTTTAAAATCATTTTGTTCAGTTATGGAATAACAGGTGAAATCAGCTGTGTTTTAATAAGCTGAGAGTATGGAAGTCTTGTCACTGTAATTTAAAAAATATGAAGGACGAAGAATGTTATCAGCAAATGGAAAGCCATTTTTAATGGATAGCCATTGTCCCGTAACAGAAGATTGTCCCCTCAGAAGATTACAGGAATTATTGGCAAATATAGACTAAATCATAGCTTCATCCAGGATAATGCGAATAGTCTATACATAAGTATAGTCTATACGTGTAGTAACATTACACGTACCATCGCATATCGCCTGGATGTTGATGAAGTGGGCTGAAAGCTATTTAATTCGGCATTCCCCTTCACTGAGGGACAGGTAGCTTTGACCTATGGACCCTTTTATTATTATGCAGTTTTTTATATAGGCTACACAATAATAATATTTCACATTGTAATCTTGATATTTTTAGTCATGCTTGTCCGCGCCCCTGTGTATAACAGACAGGAAGGTGTACGCGCGTTGTGCACACGCCTAGGTAGACGCACTTATATGCACCGTTAAAATAACATGTAAACAACTGCCACATGACTTTAGACCAGGTGGTTTTAGTGCAAGCACTTTCTCCTGCCTCAAGATAGAAATACGCCAAAAATAATTCTGGCCACTCCTCATTTTAAGACCAACACGCCCAGTTCACTTGTAATGGGCGAACAAATCCATGGTATTTAAATGACGTGAATGCAAGGCGTTATAATGAACCATGCGCCGGGTGTAAGATGGCAAAGACACTTACGTTTGGGTTAGCGCCACTTAGCGCCGGGTGTAAGATAGGGCCCCATATGTCATGCTTACTTAAAACCAGCAGAGGATGCTGTTGACCATGAAAAAAAGAAGGGCACAAAAACCTATCAGGGAAAAAGGACTAGCCCCATGAGAGGAGGCTTAGAGTTAAAACCAAAATAAAAGGTGCAGTCGTCCAGACCGCAGGGCAGGCAGAGTGAATGAGGCAGAGTGTATGAAGGAGAATGTGTGATACAGACTGACCCAGACGGACCGAGATAGTGAGAATGTACTGAAAGTACTTAGAACTGAGCCTGGGTTCTTGTATGGTATTCCTTTGAATCAAAAAAATCCTGTTTATTTTGAAGAAGTTTGTAAGTTTGTATTAAAGTGTGAGGGGAGCTTCTGAACAGTCCATCTGGCCCGGACTGCTGACGGGGTTTACTCCCACAAGGGCTAACAAGACAGCAACAGCACCAGACAGTAGCGTGCAATATAGCAGGAATGTCCAGAGTCTAACTCACTGCTTTCTGATTTTATGTGCACTTTACATACTGTCCCAACTTTTTTGGAATTGGGGTTTGTACAAACTGAATCCACAATGTCCATTGTCCGAAAGCCTACACGATAGTGTCATAGGTTGTGGCTTTCTTTCCTCGTTTTCTAAGGTATTCTGCTAATCTGCACTTTTTAGCATCAGATCTATCTGATTTTTTCCACATTCCATCTCGGGGTTTTGCTCTTCCCCGCTAATTTTTAGATTTCACCTGCCGTACCTGCTGCCAGGTATTTACGCCCTTGAGTTCTGCTTCCTGGCGCTTCGTTATCATTTTGTGCCTTTACAAAGTCAGGGTTAGTCATTCCTTGTCTCTGCAGTTTTAAGAAAAATATTATTGTCTTTGTTTCTCGCAGCTTCAGATATTTCTGGCCTTGAAGCCAAGGGAATTTGTTTTTATGCTTCCCTTTTTTCTTTCCTCTCTACGCTTCCACTCTCTCGTTTCAGAGGCTGTGAGTTTTATTTTTATTTTGTTTATTTCACCACTTATCGGGCGTTATAGTCATGTTCCGAAGGTGCCTTGTTTTTCCTTTCCTCTTCTTGCTATTTTATTTAGTGGTGGCTTTCAGAGTCTCCTCTCTGCCCGTGTTTACGAGGCTAGCCTGTTTTATAGGGGTGTGTTATTGTTTGGCTACGGCCAGGAACTTTATATCCCTTATTCCTTTGTCGCGTTTGGCTCATCGTTATTCCGCACATTCCTTGCCATTGTATTTCAGTTGACCGGCTTCCCTACATAGCTGTAATATACATTCCTTTGTCTGAAAAAACTTGATCCTTGCGAGGACAGTACAGGGGGAAATCTCCAGGGGGAAATGTGAACTCTTGTCCGAATGCCTCCTGTAGAAAGGATAAACACGTCTTACTTGGGATAGTAGTTTATGATGGCGTTGAGCAGAAGAATTTCTCTCCTTATAATGACCAAGCACGACCAGGTAGATCCAAGAAGAACATTTTTTTATTTCTCTGGAGAAAGAGTCCAGTACTTGCACACACAAGGTGGTCAAGCATGAACTGAAGAGACTGAGGCAATCTCTGCCATATATAATCAAAAAGCTAATACATAGATTATCCTACCTCTGACTGGTGTACAGTTAATACATAGGCATAGAGTGGAATATGCAAAGTCAATGATTGGTTAGATCATACATATTGGATGAGCGCAGTGACCCCAAGCCCTTAACGTCACACAAACAGTTTTCAATACTATTTGGTCTCCCAGAGTCGTCTTAGTTTCAGGATTCAACATGAAGTGTCTCCTCTGGCTCTCTAGCAATAAGATGTGCCTTGCGCCTGGTTTGTAGGTCAGAGGCCACAAGCCTGCAGTTTCATACAGTAGGGAGAAAGAGAGAGAGACAGAAAGATGCATGTACACACCCCTTACACACACAGATGTATATTTTGTCTCTGGTTCGCTTTGGCTGACTGAGAGATAAACACAGAGACCTTCAGATAAGCCAGGCTGCAGACCGCTATTTCTCTGTCTCTGCAGACTGAAGAATTTTAAGTTTAACAATGATTTAGAGATATTTTCTCCATTACTGTGATTACACTAGTGTGCCAAAAACACCCTTCTCTTCAATGGCTTTATGCCAAGCACAGGGTCTATCAGAGTGGAATATGAGGTTGCTCTCTTGCTCACCATTCTTTTACAGATTTTACACTGCAAAGAGTGTATTTGGTCTGTCCTTCAAAAGCTCATCTTTAAATTGCTTTTTTGCTGTGGCATTCTTTACCTCAGGAGGATAGTGTATCTGTGATTCTTGAGAATTTGGCTAAAACATGTCCCACTACTAAAAGTGCTATTCTGTTGAAAATTAATATGATTTTCATTAATAACTTATATCAGGGTTGCTCATCTAAGTGTATTTTGCACAAATGTAACATTTTTTCATATGTTTGTTTTTAATTTAATGATTTATATGATTATACGATAGCCCAGTACCCACAAAATCAGCTGTCCCCACACAAGAGGTTATCATTTCAATTTGATAAAAAACAATGAAAAACTCTTTTAAAATTAATAATATATATGCCAGATGAAAGAGTAGTGAAAAGTCACTTTAAAACTAAACAAAGTGAATTTTCAACAATATTTACTCCTATTTTGTAATTGTTCAAAATTTGGACAAATACTAATTCCATTAGGTTTTTCATGTATGGTCAAGTGTTATTTATTATGAATACAATGATATGGGTTTCAAAGTTGTTGTTTTTTACACTTTAAAAGCTTTGGTTAAAGACGTTGTATGGGATTTTGCCATGTCCCCAGTGCTGTTCATTCAACTTCGATCAAAAAAATAACTAATAAAAACATATACATTTTCAAATATTTCATTATTATTTCATTTTCCTGGTCAAAATCTATTTAATCAAATGTTGTTTTTATCAAAATAGTTACATTTTGTACAAAAAAAAAAAGGTTTTATGTTCGTCCCCGGCGGTCAGTCCACCCTGTTGAATTGCGTTACTGTCCCTTTAAGAAAAAATCCATATTCCACAATGACATCACTCTCATGAGGTGATATCACATCAGTGGCGGGAAATTCAACTGTGGTAAGCTCAGTGATTTTCTACCTCTCTTCCTATCAGATTTTTATGTTTTTATTAAATGAGTTTGATGTGTTTGAACATAATGTGTCCACCCTGTTAGGCTTAAGTATAGGAGATATATAGAGGAGATCAATCAAATTGAATAATTTCAAAATGTGTGTGTGAAAAATTAGATTCCTCATCGAGTATTCAAGATTATGCTAGCTCAATCTCGAACACAGGCAGGCTAAAGGCTAACTTTAGCTCAAAATGTCCACCCTGTTAGTGTCCACCCTGTTAGCCTTATTCAACTAACAGGGTGGACACCTACCTAACAAGGTGGACATGTAGATAGTAATGTTGACTTATAACAAGATTTGTTGCCAAGTTTATAGTTAGAAACAAGTTTATTCATGTTAGAATTAATAAAATTCATTAAATCACATTAAGGTTTTGTCATTTGTTGGTGTTTTGTCCACCCTGTTATGCTACTGTCCACCCTGTTAGACCTCTGTCCACCCTGTTATGTTGGTATTTTTCTATCATAGTTTAATGAAATTACCAAATATCAAGTGTATATTTGTAGTTACATAAAGATATGGAAGGGGATGATTATACATGTTCGAAACTTGGAGTAATTCCTATCATAATTCACTTTTCTTAAGGAAAAAAGTTGAAGAATATGTCCCGTTCTCATAATATGCACTTGTTTTTCTCAATATATGCTGTTTTAAAATAATTTCATCGTAAAAAAATATCTGATTAGAGTGAGGGACATAAGATTCCTATGCAAAAGTCATTTTAATAGCAATCATGCACTGAAAAGACGTTTAGACAGTTATGTCTATGTCCTTAACAGGGTGGACATATCCCGTGTCACTTGTTGTTAATATACCTAAATATAATACGATTTAGGTGCCTGAGCTCGACCAATATGTTTTTCAGCAAGTTAGATATGTCCTTTATATAATAGAACATTAAAATATAGGTAAATCAACTATTTATTTTTCCAAAGTTATGAAGTCCAAATGGCACCGTATAAAAAAAATGACCCATTTACTTGCACCATTTCAAATCATTTTATAAAATTTCACCACATTAACAGTTAAATTCATAGTAATTTTGCACAATTTCATAGTAATTCCATTAAATACTGTCTTTTATTTTTATATTTGAGGGAGTTATGGGTGGCCAGCAGCTATCAGCAGAAGACCGAAAGAAAAGAAACAGGGAATACCAAAAAAAGAGGAGGGAGAAAATATATAGTGAGCCAGCATTAAAGGAGGAATACCTGAGAAAGGAAAAGCAAAGATGGAAGAAGAGAGTAGAGGATAGGAAGCTCAAAACTATCCGTGATTTAAGTGAAAGGGGAAAGAGGGACAGGAGAAAGATGTGGAAACATAAACAGCAAGAGTCAAGAGTCCGTAAGAGACAGGTTACAGACTGCCCAGAAACACCCCCAGATAGTCCATTGGATCAGCCTATGCAGGAGCCAGCACGCAGTAGGCAGTCTATAGCAGGGAAAAGGCAAAGAAAGAAAACAAGAGCAAAATACTTGAGAGAGGTGAAAGCTTTGAAAGAGAAACTTCAAGCAGTAAAAAAGGATAGGAACAAAATGAAAAAGCGTTGGCGACGAGAGCGAAAGAGAAGTAAAAAAACACAAGAATCACCAGGGAAGCAAACAGAGCAGATGATACAGGGAAGCAAACTCAGAAACCCTTCCATCAGGAAAACCCTCCTCTTCCACAACTCTCTCATTCAAGAATTTAAGCAAAACAAGTCAGCTCAGAATTCAAAGTATTTGATTCTGTCAGGCAGGGTTCTGAAGAAATATCGCCTAATAGGCCAGACAAAGCAGTTCGGCCTCACATACAGCACACTGCGAAAGAGGAAGACGGCTGACAAAAAACCCACTTACATTCAAACAATGACCAAGATGGTTCAGGATTTCTACCATAACTCGGCACGGATGACAACTGACAAAAAGGACACGATAACACGGAAGAAAGCAAAGCATCAGAGAATGATCCTGTCTGACACGATGTCCAACCTCCATATGGAGTTCCTCAGAAAGGAACCAACTGTAAAACTCAGTTATTCATCCTTCTGTGCTTTACGTCCTTTCTACGTCACACCACCAAAGGCATCAGATCGAAAGACATGCCAATGCCAATACCACGAAAATGCAAAGCTGATGTTTGAGGTCCTAAAAGCATATGGCACTGTCAAGTCTAGCAAACTGGAGGATAGTTTTGAACTTGTGTGTTGTTCTCAGATAAGCGAGGCATGTCTTCTGCGCACCTGCACCGTCTCCACAAGCAAACACTTCCCACCTCACAGCAAGAGTTGACCGAAGTTGAATGGCAGCAATGGGAACGCGTTCAGGACCAAACAGCAGATGGAAGTTTCTACCATACAAGACTTGTGAAGCACAATGGCACACTGGCAGAGCTCATCAAACTGTATGAGGACAAACTAAAGAGTGAAACAACAACACATGTGTGCTTGGTTCAGAACCAGTCCCGGGAATACAGGATCATGATACAGGACTGTGATGAAAGCACTGTTATTGTGCATGTGGACTTTTCTGAGGCATGGAAATGCAAATATAGTTCTGAGGTACAGTCATGCCATTTTGGTCAGAACCTTCCACTGCTCAACCTGCACACTGGCATGTACTACACAAAAGAAGAGAAAGCAGCATTTTGTACAGTATCAGAATCCAAGCGACAGGATGCCTCTGCCATTTGGACTCACATGGAACCAGTCCTCAGAGATATTTGTTTGAAATTCCCAAAAGTTGATACCATTCACTTTTGGTCAGATGGCCCCAGCAAGCAGTACAAAAACAAGAAGAACTTCTCTCTTCTCTGCCAAGTCCCTCCAACACTAGGTTTCCAGAGAACAACCTGGAACTACTTCCCCACTTCACATGGGAAGGGAGCTCCAGATGGCGTTGGGGGAACTGTGAAAAGGACTGCAGACAGCCTTGTACTACGGGGGAATGACATTGTGGATGGTAAGATCTTGCATGAGATGGTTGGGAGAAGCCTTTGCAGTACTCAGCTCTATCATATTGCTGAAGGTGACATGCAGACATATGATGCACTCCTTTCTCAAACACTAAAACCTGTACCAGGAACGAGGAAAATCCATGAGGTCACACCTTATGGAAACGGCATCCATTGCAGATCATTGTCATGTTTCTGCATTGAGCCACAGATGTGCCAGCGCTTTAGCCCAACAACATGCCAGTTGAGTGTTAACACAAATGCCAGGGTACAGGCTGAGGAGAATGATGGCCCTATCACAATGGGAAATGAAAGAGGGCCTTTGGCAATGCTGATGGAAGAAATGGGGCAGGAACCCCAGAGGGGTCCTGATGGGACTACAACAGATATATCTGCTGGTGTCATTAAGTCTGGAGATTGGCTTGCAGTCATCTATGACCAAAACTGGTGGTTGGCAAAGGCTGTCACTGTGGATGCTCATCATCAAGATGTTCAAGTGGAGTTTTTCCACCCTCATGGCCCCAACACGCGCTTCCATCCAAAAGCAGGTGGAAAGGATACATGCTTTGTACGAGTTGAAGATGTTCTCGTCAAACTGATGGAGCCATCATCACTTGGTCGTGCAAGCAGGACAAGGGAGATCTACCACCTGTCTGCTGAAGTCATGGACTTCATAGAGGAGGAGCATATTAACCGTCTACTTCCCGATAAAAAAGACTGAACGCTTTCGTTCAACCCCAGAAATGGATGGATTTTTGTTTTGTTCCTGGTGTGTTTTCTGATGTTCAGAAATTAAACTTGGTCATTCAGTCTTGTTATTCTAGAATTCTTCTAATCTTTTAGATACGTTTACAGAAGAATATATTTACAGAAGGATAAAATGTTATTTGTTAACAGAATGGCATTTGTTTTATAAAATTGTTCAATACAGTTGTTAAAGAAGCATTGCCTTGAGTTTTTATTTATATAGCCTTCATTTAGATAGGTAATCTCATTGAGATACTGGGTCTCATTCTCAAGTGAGACAAACAGCAGCAGTATAACACAAAGACCAATTTTAATTGTGAAGCCTACATATTTGTAGTGGGCAGTATCATTAGGTGTCAAATGTGGTAAAAAGTTGGAAATATTTGTTGTAATTAGGCCATTGCCACCAACGTCAGATTTCTGTCAACACTGTCAGATGGAACGTTATTTGTTTTAAATGAATATGCTTAGAATCTGTTCCTCCAATGCAGTTGATTTATTAAAGTAAGATGTGTCTTTACAATGAAGACTGTGTTTTGGATGTCCAAAATTGTTATTTCATATATTTAATGCTAATGATAAAAGTTGCATGATGTAAGAGTTTTTGAAGGATGAGACATGAAACAGTATAAAAAATGAACAAATGTGAATATTCAACATTTAACAGCATATATGTGTACCTATAGTGTAGACACAATGATTAAAAAGCTCCAAATCTATATAAGACTAAACAAATAGGAATAATTAGCTTTGTATTGTGTCTGACGGTGTTGAAAAAAACTAAGCAATGACAGGAAAAAAAGTTGTTTTCTGAAAAAAATACAATATCAGGAGGTGGCCACAACATATTTCTGGATTGCTGAGACCTTGTTCTATAATCATATAAGTTTAGATTTCTTAATATTTAAATTAAAAAAAAAAAAAAAAAAAACCTGTTTTAGCCAAATTCTCAAGAATCACTGGTATCTGAGTTGGGTCAGTCATGCTCTGTACTGGGCAGTGGGGAAAGGGAATTGGCTCTCTTGATTGGCTCATTGATGCAGCTAATTTGCATGAAGAATTGTTACATTTCAGAGTTTCATGAGAAACATAGGCACAGGAAGATGTTTTGAAGTCAGGGTGCTAAAAATTTAAATGACAAATTGTTTGCTATAACGCAACGGAGATTTTAAGTTGTTTTGTAACATTGATACAGAACAATTTCCCTGTATTTATACTACCTTTGGTACCCCATTAACAGGGTTTTTCTGGCAGAGAAATGGGTTTTGGCGGTACGTATGCGAGCGCACGCAGTTTCTGGAGTACAAAGGCTTCGGTTGTAAAGTAGCAGTAGGGTTGTGTTTAGGAATTAGGTTTTAGAAATCAAAGGTCCTCGAAGCTTTTTGAATATTTTAATATTACACCATTTAGGCTATTTTGATAGCGCACAAATAGATAAATAAATAAACAACACTCTACAGAAATAAGTGTAGCTTTTTTATTTATTTTTTTAAACGTAGGTACAAAAACACCGTGTGTGCTTTTACATAAGAACAGCAACGTAGACTATTTAAGCCCTGAATGCGATCGGTCACTGTGGAATGTCGACTGTATGGGACTTTGGTGAAACGTGACAAGATAAACTCTTCAGGCTTATTCATAACACAGTGGTAGCTGCATATAGCTACAGGTAAGATATTTGGTTTCATTAACATATTTATAGCTACGAGAGATTTTGGAGAAAAAAAATTAGGTGTCTTCTAAACCGAAAGTGCATCAGGTAGCCAGTATCCTACAGTAAGCAATGGAAAACATTGAATTCTTAGGCCTATTTGTACAACGTTTAAAAAGATATATTTTAGTTTCTAGCTATATCTGAACATGATTTTCTTGTAAATGGTGCATTTTATGCATTTTACAGTCTGTGGCTGTGGCAAGACGAAGGTCGTAAGCCCTTTGGGCTATTAATATCACCCTCTTATTTTTTTGCACTGCAGTATCAATCCTGCTGGTTTTCTTAAATTATAAACTACGCTACAGCTTTAAGACAAACATGAATACTGTAATTGGGACTGATACATCTACCACTATAGTATGGGGTGCAAATGTGGATCGGGTTAAAGCTTTTACCTTTTCAGACGTTAGGGCTTCAAAGGTAGACTAATTCAAAATTGCAGCATTTTCCATCCAACTCGCTGCACACGCTATGTCTTTCTACTGAGTCGCCCCAAAGATTTAGGTCGCGGAATAGCTGAGCCACATTTCTATACAGTCTATGGTTCTATGCTTCTTCTACCTAGTACTGACATCTTTAAGGTGACTAGTACAATATATATCGCCATCCGCTGGCCCGAAAGACCATATTGCACCCAAAATTTTTAAATTAAATTCATTTGGATATATGATTTTATTTGTCGCAATTTTCCTTTGGTGGTCCGTGAAATAATTTTGGCAGCCACCAAATAATTGACTATGTAGGAAAAACCCGGCATTAAATGTATTGCATACAGATTTTATATATTGTAGCAATCGTTACATGGACGATCAGAGAGGATGCTGCAGCACCCTCAGCACCCGTACTTCCAGCGCCTATGATGAGAAACCCTTTTTGTTACAAGTCTACGGTTACGGCTACGGTTACACTCGTCACTTCAATATGACTTTGATGTGACTTCTAACATCCGATATCGCTAGGCTGCATTAAGTGACAGGTCTGGACAGGCACAAATGGGATTTTGTTTGCATTGGCATCGGATCTGCCAAACCATTTGGCGAGGCGGCCGAGCAAACTTTGAGATTGGAATTGCTTGTAGTCTGGACGTAATCGGACCTCTCAAAATGCATTCACCGGAAAAACATTAATAATCATGCCCATGTTTTACTTGAGTTCTCTCACTCCCAGACTTCTGTACAGTTTGCAAATGGAGTTGAAGGCATCAACTCGCCCAGGGCTGCTATGCGTGCAGCGATTCTCTCCTCCCCCCTCCCCCCACTTGGAAGCAGCCTCCAATTGCCGCTCCCACAGGGCCTATAATAGTTTTTAATGAAAAGTTAATCGCAAATACAATAGGCTATAGCGTGAATAGGAAATAAATTAAGTCCCCACGATAGACTTTAAAAAATAGATTTTAAAGACTATAGGCTATAGCCTATTGCGTTCGGCGTATTTGCATGCTAGATAGTACGTTCTTCCAAGTAGGCCTATACCAGCTAGAACATACTTCATAGTATAAAAGATCGCAAGTCCGCTTCAATTTTAGAACACACTTGATGACATAGTGTCAGAATACCTCTGATCTTACAGAAAAAACTATAGAATCACCTCCACAAAATTACCTTACTTGATAGCTATGGTACAGTTAACATCATTAAGCATTTGAAATTAACTACAAATGTTATGGTACAGTGCATTACATTATTAACAATAAATATTATTTTGCCAAATTGTCATTTTCATTGTTTAGACATTACTACCATGGTGAAACTAGCTATTTATAACTTTGTGTGTGAACCATCAATTGAGGTAATCGTATATTTTTTTAAGGTCTGTTAATTACTGACAGCACGGCCGTAGCCGAAGCAGTAGCCGAATCAGGCCAGATCATCTCATGCTACCAGTAAAACGGAATAGTAAGATGCCTTAAACATAATACAGACATATTATATTTATACAGCTTAGGTCATGCTGTCAGTAACTGTCACAAGCTGACCTTACAGTTTCCTCTGAGAAATTTGTTTATTTAACTATGGAGCCTGTAGTTGCCGCAGCAATTTTGGTCGCGGTGCTTTACATTTTAAATAAAAGAAATGCCTCTTTTGCTAGAAGAGCTCATATGAGCTGCGGTTGCGCTATTTTTCTACAGTCTATGCTTCGCGCAATGATCTCTGGTCATTCAACAAAAATGGAAGTAAGTTTAGCAAGGTTTGTTTTTTCATAATATGCCAATAGGCCGGCCTATTACTGATCCTGCCCAGTCAGTTTATTTGAAACAGATTTTCAATATTCCGACAATATTGGTGCCGTCCAGGGGCGTCACTAGACTTTAGGCACTACTGAGGCACAGGCCCCCACCACAGGGGCACTCCATATCAGCACGGCTGTGCTGGTCCATCGGCTTTGCGTCGTGCCTATGACGCAACAGCCGGGCTGATATAATCGACATAGGACCTCCCTCTTGTGTGATATTGCTTAAATTAAATATATGCGAATTAATTATGAGTTTATTGGTGATTAACACACACATACACACACACACACTAAATAGCTCTGATTAATACACAACTAAAATATATCACATACACTCAATGTCAAAGATTTTGATATTGTCTAATGTTCTGTAGCTTTTCGACACCTTATGTCTAGGATGACCCGGCACCAGGTATACTTGTTAAATAAAGCGTCAATAAAACATGCATTGCGAGGGGTGAGGTTCTGTACTGAAGATGCTTTTTAAAATTTTTTTTTTTTACAAAAGGGCAGTACAGTCCTGGTTTTCACCACAGTTATCAGTAGTCTTGCCAGCTAACTGTTTTACATTTCGAAATAGCTAGGGTTTTTGTCTTTTATTCTCCAATATCACTATGATGGCTGCATCGCTCAGGGGGCATGGACCGGGGCGGGACAGGAGGCATGGACCGGGGAGGGACAGGAGACGCGGGCCGGGACGGGACAGGAGGCATGGACCGGGGAGGGACAGGAGACGCGGGCCGGGACGGGACAGGAGGCATGGACCGGGGAGGGACAGGAGACGCGTGCCGGGACGGGACAGGAGGCGCGGGCCGGGACGGGACAGGAGGCGCGGGCCGGTACGGGACAGGAGGCACGGGCCGGGACAGGAGGCGCGGGCCGGAACGGGACAGGAGGCGCGGGCCGGGACGGGACAGGAGGCGCGGGCCGGGACGGGACAGGAGGCGCGGCCCGGGACGGGACAGGAGGCGGGGCCCGGGACGGGACAGGAGGCGGGGCCCGGGACGGGACAGGAGGCGGGGCCCGGGATGGGAAGACAATGGATCCTTCGTCAACGGGTTGCCGAGCCCGTCGACGGAGCCGGGAACCAGGACCCCATCGTCTACGCCTGGAACCATAGTTCCCCGGGCACAGGGCTAGACGGGTTCCCGCGAATGAAGAAGGTTTCGGGTTCTGGCTAGGCTCAGAGCTGGTCCGATGGAGCGAGACAACTCCGAGCCTAATGGAGTGGGAGCTGGGTTGAGGAGTCCGGGGTGATGGGTGGTGGTCGGCATGACGGCGGGCAAACTCTGGATTTTGCCCCCAGATCCCCATGAGGTATTCCTCATAGGAATCAGAGCTGAAGGGATTGATCTCCATGGGGTAGATAGGCCTGCTGGGTCCCAGATGGCGAGTTCGTACTGTTACGATCGGTGGACAGGGACCCAAAAGCAGGCAGGGGTAAAGAAAACCGAAGTTTAATAATAACAAAAGTACAGTTCCAAAACCAAAGAGATGTCAAAAACAGGCAGGGGTCAGTAACGGGAAGGCACGGCAGAGGTACGAAAACAAAATCCAGAATCAGGGTCGCGAGAACACGGACTGAGGTCAAAACCAGGATGGCAATCAGATTAGAAAAACAAAACAAACAACAGAAACACAGACTCGGAAAACAACTCAAACAAGAAATACTCGGAAAACAGATATGCTCACTCGGGGGGGGGGGGAAACAGGCAACAGACTAACGCGTATAGACAGGTGCAGACACTTAGCTTGAGAGCAGCATGCGAAAAGAAATCAGGTGTGGAGGGTTGACAAGATAACAAGATAATTAGTACTCGTTAGTAATAAACCTATCCTGACCTAGCGTTAATAAATTAGTAAATGACATGCACGAGAAACGTAAGGCAACATGAACACATGGTTAGAGAGTTAGTATTACCCAATCCTGATCTAACATTAGTAGATTAGTAAATAGACACAGGAGAAAGAAACAATAAGGGAAGCGTGAGTGACAGCAAGAGAGAGAGAAGCAGTATGAACGCAAGGCTGCGGAAAAACATGGAAAAATGTATGCTTCAAAAACTGTGACAATACAAAACAAACTCAGAACATAACATGTTGTAGTTGTACCATGTACCATGTTTATTTGAACATAAAATTACTCGCTTGACTGCCTGTTAAATGTAGTCAAACATCGGTAGTATGTTGATGGGTAGCTACCTGCATTACTTTCCCTCGTTGTTCTAACGTTACCTCCTCCGGAAAAAATCTTTGTATGTCCATATCTGGGAAAGAACAGAATGTTGTGACTGCATTGCTTGCAACCATTTGGACTATTAAATTGCCAATTTATGACTAACGTTAAATATGTTGTGCAGTAGGAATTATCCCTAAAGTAGCTAGCTAGTTGTTGTTGCAAATTGCCAATGACAGTAGTAGCTAACGGTAGATAACTGACAATTTAGCGAGCTAGCTAGCTAACATTCGCAATTTTAACTAACGTTAGCTTAATTTAGCTGTAGTCAATTCAGCTAGATAACGTTATTTGCTTAAACCTCCTAAATCTTAATTCTTCATAAATTACTATAACTAATAACTAACTAACAATATGTTGGATTTCAACTAACCTGCCTCACTCCATTTTTCTCCCACTCGTTGTTCCTGCTGGATGGGGGCAAGCCTTAATTGAGGGAGGGGTGGTGCGCTGCTGTTGCGCTAGTGAAACTCTGTGCCGTGCGTGCGGTCATAATCAGCTGATGTATACGATACCAGTCAAGAGTAGAACGCAAAACGGATCAACTTTGACTCAATCTCGCAATCGGTTGGTAAAAAAACAAATTTTTAAACCTGGATTTGTTTTTGTATATTAATTCAAAATCTGTCGAGAGCTTATATTTTACTTAATCATTTTACTGGGGCACAGCAAAGCTTTACTGGGGCACGTGCCTCGGGGTCTAGTGACGCCACTGGTCCCGTCTATCACCCAACCTCTGCAAAAATTTATGGTCTGAGTACTGCTATTGCCTGCCAGCTGCCAATAATGAAATGGTCAAAAGCAGTAATTTATGAAGGTACAAAAAGGACAGCAAGGATTTAGCCTACCATTTATTATTTTATTAAGTATGGGATACTAGTAGCACAGTATTACCATTTAGATTTTAATTGGAGAAATTACACAAAATTGCAAATTGGTCATAGCATAGCTTGTAGTTTGACGTGCACATTCATACAAAGGGGAAAATCTTCAGGGAAGTCAAAAAACAGCACAACACCTGCTGTAGCCGCCCTGGGCCTCTAACTCTGCCTCTAATGAGCCGCTCTATGACCCACCGGCTCTTTGCTATATTCAAAGACAATATTCAATCTGGCCATTGTGCTAAGATAAATTGCCCGAACTGATATTCAACAAGCAGCTGTTGCTAGCTGCCAAAGCTTGCTTAATGTAGATTAGTTTTATGAATGGAGCTTCTACTTGCAAATTGTATAATGGTGTATGCTGAAGGTAGAAACCACACAGTACTAACAGTTGTGCACAGACCACAGAATGGTTCTGTGGTTCTCATACAGTTCTGTGGCACAGACCATAGACAGTATAAAAATAGCAGTTTTTATTTTTTGACTTTTTTAACATTGTGCCTGTTTTTTGATTAACCGCCATTCAATAATTAAAATAGAGTTTAGAAACTCAGAAGCAGGGTTAACTAACACAAAACATTAATGAGTCATTATTTTGTTTCTGTCTTTCAGGAGCAGTGCTGGGCTACAGGCAAACATTAAAGACACCACAGATGCTGATATGTGTAGCCTAGTTGCGCAAAATAAAAAATGTCTGCGGTATGCCAAAGACCGCGACAGAGGGAGGAAAGCAAGAACTGCAACTGTTTTAATTCAATTTTAAATTTTTTGAATTACATTTTAAAATTGTATTTAAAGTAAATTAAATTCAAATCTATTAGATCTATTATGTACATTTCTAATGTGTTTTAATGTAGGCCTATTTTATTTTGTCACTATAGATAGAGGCAATAGCCTACAATTAATTTTAATTTAATCCACGTTTTCCTTATAATAAACTGTGTTCATGTTTAATTAAAATGTTATTAATAAATCTTGTTTTTTATTAATAATCTTGTTCATGCCGATCGACTGGACTGAATACCTCTTCTTGAAGATCGAGCATCCTGAATTCAGAATAACCAGCAGTAGGCTAAGTACCTTTCCAATGGCTACTGAAGGTTCACAAGTTACTGTACAAGCTCGCAAAATCAGTTTCAATAAATCAATCAAACTTTATTTATAAAGAACCTTTCGTTCAGGATTGCAATACAAAGTGCTTTACACATAACAATTATTTTAAAGAAGATCAACAAAGAGATTAAATATAATAATAAAAACAATACATTTTAATACTAATAGACAATTAATATAATCAAATAAAGTAAAATAAAATAGATAAAATGTGATAAAAGGTAATGCATAACATTTGGAGCAGGTGGAACTGAGCGACCAATGCAGCACAGTAAAAGGATAGATTAAAACAAATTACTGAAAAAAACTAGGTAAAACAAAAATCAAGATTGGATTAATTAAGATTGTAATGGCATACACACTTATGTGAATGCTAAACTAAACAGATTACGTTTAAAAGTGTTTACAGATTTTGATGCCCAGGTTCTCTGGCAGGCTGTTTCAGAGGCGAGGACCAAAGACACTAAAAGCTGCATCCCCATAGGTCTTAGTCCTAGCCCACTGAACAACTAAAGACCAGTGCCTGAGGATCAGGGGATCTAGAAAGAACATACCTAAAATGCATGTCCAACAAATCAGGTGGTAGTCCATTGAGTGATTTGAACACCAGTAAAATAGTCTTCAAGTCTATTCTAAAACTAACAAGCAACCAATGAAGGGACTTCAATGTAAGGTGTGCTTTCCTTCTGGTCTTGGTCAGCACGCAAGACCGTTGCATTTGGCTTGCTCTTGTGGGGGTTTAGGCTGGGTTTTTCTGTGAAGCGCATTGTGACAATTAGTTGTGAAATGCGCTATATAAAAAAATATTGATTTGATTTGACACATGCTGCTGCATTTTGAATGATCTGCAGTTTATCTGAAGCTTTATTGGGTAATAGGTTATGTAATATTATTTATGATGTCACAGAGTTTTACAGTATTGGCACCGAGTTCACAATAAAATATATATATAGCGAACTTTACACTATCAGTGTAACTATATATAGCTTCTGTGTACTGAAATATCATACATCTACTGTAACGGTAGTTACTCCCTAGTTGGCCATCAAGGCTCAGTATTTGGGGAGCCAATCTTGTTTTATGTTTAAATGTTAACAACTTACCATTGGGTCTAATCATTCCCCAGCACTATACAGTACATTTTCATTGTTATGCTGTTTATTATGGAATCCTAAAGGCGACAAAAGTCACTAATAGGTTGTCTGGATTGTAAAAATTTAAAAAGCTTTTTACCATTTCCTTAGCCTCCAATTAGTCGATAAAATACAATTTAAAATAATTAATTTTACTCTTCCATTTATTATTTACTGCATCTTTATTTTTCAACTTTTCCTATTTTCTCAGTCCTAGCATGCGTTTAATCATTTATCTATTTCCAATTTCCCCCTTGAAACATATCCCATTTTCCTCGCCCAATTTCCTATTCTCCTCAGCACATTTCCTATTTTCCTCATCGCTTATATGATAATGAGAAGGACGTGTCTACAATGCCTGAGCGGTGTGGCGTCAGTTTCGCTGTTTCCCTTTAAACTCTAAGATTAAAAGAACAACTACAGGACTTGAATATGTCTATCTATGCCCCTTCTCTTGCCAGAACAGCTGAATTTGCTAGCTAGCACCATTAACACAACGCAAGTTGTATTAACGTTACACAACTTGCTTCATGTAAGTATATCACTAGCTAGATTGCTAAATGACACACTTCACAATCTTTTTGAAGACGTCTTGACATTTTCAGGACTCTTTCCCAAAGTATATCGTGGAGTGAATATTTCAAGACACACTTTCACGACAAACTTTGAGTAACACAGGTCGATGTAAAAAAGCCGATTCACACCACAGAAAGCATAACATATCGTTAACAGCCACTTTCCCAAAAGTCGTAGTTATGATCATCTTTGAATATTGTTTTTCTTTTTTTTCTCGTCTTTTTTTAATAAAAAAATAAATAAAAGAACGAGAAAGAAAAATAAATAAATAAATAACCAAAAACAAACAAGTGTAGCAATCAGGCTCATGAGGCAGCCTTACTCCTCCACTGTCAGTGAATTCATCTTTGGCGCAGTGGTTAGCGCGGTGGCCTCCCCCTGAACTTCTGTGGTTTGAGCCACGTATTCAGTCACGGTCCCGGTTTGAGATTTCACGACAAGTCCAATGTTGTCTTGAACTTGTGTTACATATTTTGTGGTCTCCCTCAGAGCGGAGAGAAGAAAAACGGTTCCCATGGTGTGAAAGGAGCTAATTACGAGATGAGAAGGCTTAACTGAACTAATGATTGGCACCTGTTGGGAGAAATGAATGATTGAAAGCAGGGAATTGAATGATTGAAAGGGGAACACTGGGCCTGGGTTCCTGAGGGAATAAATAGAGCGCACCTGGGGTAAAGAGGAGAGTTGATGATGTGAGACGAACGAGAGAGAACAGATTGCCTCTGAGCTCCTGGAAACGTGTGGCGTTTTTTTTTTGCAAGTGCCTCGTGAAAACCTGGGACCGGAGGGAGGGCAGAGCTGGTCGGTGTGATGGAGCCTGTGGAACCGGGGTGAGCAAGACGAAGCAATTGCGGAGATTGCCTTCTCCCTTGCCGTAAGGAATGTGTTTTCGCTTCATTCGAGCATGAGCGTGTGTCTGTCCACTGAGCGGCAGTGGGTGTGTCCTTCTTTCCCCTGCCTAGAGTCGGTGTTCCGTGGAAAACACGGCCAGTGTGACGAGGGTGGCAGAAAGCAGTGGAGGGACTGTTATAGTGTCAAATCAGTGTCACAATTCGCAAGTAAAAAAAAAAAAAAAGAGTGGGGGGGAGAGTTCAATCTCTGGAACACTTTTCGAAGACTACAACACCCATTTTTACAAAAATTCACCACTACGTCTGCGAAGTGACGAATCATGGGATTTATGACTGATGGGAGTGAATTAACGTTAGCCTAGCTACCTCGCAATGTCGAGGCACCACCGGGACATAACGTTACACATAATGGCACAATGGTAGTATGGACATTAGGCTATGTGTAGTTACCTGAACAGACATAAATGTGAAAGCTCTCAACACAAAAATGTTCACTGGGAAAGAAATGGGCTGGATAGAGCTGAACCAACGTAGGCTAGACTACACTAGTCAGTCCATAGGCTATGCGATGTTAGCCTTCCTAAAGTCACCGTTTTTAGCAAGGAGGTTTTGTCGTTAGCCTGCATTGTTGTGACATTAGGTTGCAGGTCAGTTAGCTTTCTCATCCTTTGCTATGGTGTAACCTCATAATGTAAACCTACTCTGGCTTCAATGAAACAACTAACCAAACTGATTTAACAAGCTATTGATTATTCTTAGTCTAGCCTCCGTCTGAACGGTCTGATGAGAAAACACTGGTAATGAATATAACATATTAGCTAGGTCTATCAATTTTAGCCCAAATAATCTCAAGTAGCCCATCTACACGTTAGGAACTAATGCAACTCCTTAGGCTGTCAGTATAGCAACTGAGGTGGGGCATAAAACTATTTTTAATTAACATTATGAATTTAATTTCAGCAGCAGAAAAAATAGTCCCCAGTGTAGCTGCCATGCAACACAAAAACAAACAAAGCTAGAATTGGAATGCTAGCTACCAAACAGACTAAAAGCTAGTGTTATGTGCTAATAACACAACATAATAATCATAATAATAATATAATGTAATAGTTATAACTTTAGCTAAAATCGTTATCTATATATAGCCTATACAGATGTGAAGTAACGTTAACTTGCTTTCACACAACCAGTCGGTAGGCTATGTTTCTCACGTGTAGAGTAAAAACATATAGATTAAACATATATTATATATCATTACAAACCACTGTAGGACCTTCTGTATGAAACAATTGTGTCAATAAGAAGATGCTTTTCTGTGTTCGGGTGTCTTGAAAAAAACAGCTCTAAAGGCCCAAATGTGCACACAGCACACAGTCATGGCCTCACATTCAAGGGCAGACACTCACGCCAAGGAAAAAAAACAAGCTCGTGATTTGTATCAGCATTGGCCAATGGACATTGTCCCAAGCTAGGCACACAGTATGATCTCATCTTCGACACCTGTAAATCAAGGACATGTGCACAAACCCACACGATGGAAAATTGATGGGAAGAGCTCGCTCTCAGCAGAAAGCCATATGGTAAAACAATCCCTAATTTCCCAGAGACTGTTTCAGTTACATTTGTATACTCACACATCAGATTGATGAAGCATATGTATACTTATCTTGAAGAGGAGGCAATGGACCCATTCACACTTGCATACACACACACACACATGGGACACATTTATGGTCCCAGATCGCCTGAGGAGATAGTATGAGTATCTCCCTAGCATTCCTTGGGGCCCGGTCGTTAAAAAGGCTTGGAAATGTGTGTGTGTGTGTGCAGTTTGAGAAAGTAATAGAGTTTCGTAAATCCAAAGAAAACATTTCCTTTATTCTTCAACAAACATTTAGTATAAAAATACATTACGACAAATAAGTTATCTTTCTTCCTTCACAAACATTTAGAATAAAAGAATATAGTACTATAGATTATTTCTCAAATCACAAAGAAAGATGTTGTCCTTGGTTTATAAAAACACATACCTGTGGTGAATAGCAATTAAAAAGCTTATAGCTAGTATTATTTAACCCATCAGAGCATTGTATTATTATGTATTGAACCACTATGGTCAGACCATTAGGCAGGGGATTAGGCACCCCGAACCTAGTGGTCAACAGGCGGCGGCGGAACTGCAAAGTTCAGAGGGCATGTTAAAGACTGTGTATAGTGCAGGGGAGAAGAAGACTGAAGGCTCCCGTGTCTGATGAAGTATGAATGGACATACTGCCATGGTACCGTCTAGTCGGCGTTGCTGTCGCATGTAAGTATGCAGGCAGTACGTGGTACGTGGATGACAGTCCACACCTAGCAGAGGGGCGTAAGAGACGACCTCTGTGAACAGGCAAGGCTGGTGAAAACGGTCAAAGTTTCTATACCCCAAGGTAGGATAGGGATCAGATCGTCGGTTCCTAACCGGGTGGTTAACAGCTACTACGGGGTCCTGATTAGATGCAGGACTAGGGACCGCATCCGGCTCAATGTACAGTCAGGCCACGATAAGCTGAAACCGAATGAGTTAGTAAGCGAGTAGTGCTTTCTGTGATCAGTGTTTTTGAAAAGAAAGCACTGGGAAGCAGAGAGGCTGAGGGTCCTTCACTCAGAGGAGTCTGGGGGAAGGAACTCAGCAGAAAGGGATCCAGCCTGGAGTTGCGCCCCAGAGAGAGGGAGGCTCGAAGGATCTAAGTGGGCCAGACTGTTTCTGAGATAATTGAATCATGGTATTTCATTAAAATACTATATAAAATAAGGGCCAATTGTAATGCTTAAATAAGACCAGCAGAGACCGCTGCAGACCCACACGGGGTGGGGTTGAGAAAACCCCCTGTTTTATCTGAGCTGGGCTGCTGCTGTTATGTTTTGTCTCTGTCATTAACGGACCTGTTTTTACGTCTCGTGGATGAGCATGAAATGCTCGGACTTAGACTGGACCATGTGATTGAGAGTGTTTTTAACATATGTATGTTTAGCTGATCAGCCTGGGTATGTATATTCATGCAAATCTTTTTACAATAAATTAAGTTATATCAGACTCTGGAATGCAGTGTCTATTTGGAAGAAAGTTTGAATTACTTGTAGTAGAATAGTCCCGACCCCTCCCTTATTATACTACACACGTTAACTTACAGCTAGCTAATTACTAAGCCTAGCTAGTAAAACTTCTACTAAATTTGTATTTCCAAACTGAATAAATAATGCACCTCTAACCACAAAAATGGTTTGCTAGATTAAAGTTGCGGTAACGTGCCGAATAAAAACTTTTTTTATCTGCAGATTTAATGTTTTAACCGGTTTCATGACTATAACGTTAAGCCTAAACTGTTGCTATTGTTACGAGCATAAAATAAACAAATCTACGGCTCTCCAATGAGAATGTCACTCCACCATTAATTTCCTTTCCAGTAGCTTTCGATTTTATGTCCACTCATGGACATGATTTCTCTAGCATCGGCTCCACGATTTAAGTGCGCATGGGGTTTGGTCACCAGGGCTCACGGCCATGTCCGCTCCGCTACATGGGAACTGGATCCTATGAGGGAGCCGGCTCCAACACGGGACTCGGCTCTCACAGAGAACTCGTTATCTAGGGCTGAAAAGTCAGAACCGACTTGTTGACAGTACCCCGGTTTTCAGCAAGGACCGCGGCCCTGCGTTATCATGAATGTTATGCATGGTGCCTGACCGGTTTTATGTTGGCGCTTGTCCAATAAAAAAAACAACCAAGCATACCAATACACATTTAGACACGTAGTCGACGATTCCATTTTAATTGAAACCATCATCTAGCTAGGAAGTATTCATAACAAAAGGGAGAGATTTCTGTGTTTTTGTATCAAGTTTGTAATTTAGTGTGAGCTAGCACTAACACATAATATTATTGATATATTATACTGTGTTTATGTTTTGCTTAATAATAATGGGGTGACTCATGGTGTAGCCTATAGAGCACCTTCCACATGCTCGCCGTTTCGAATATGACCGCTCCCCATTCTTCCTGTCTCTCTTCACTGTGCTGCCCAATAAAGCTGAAAAAGCTCCAAAATATATAAATACGAATAAAAAGTATTACTATTGTTATTATCATCATTAAATATAATAACACTAATAATAATCAATGACTTAGGGTGAAGTATTATTATTATTACTTAAAAAATTGTGTACATAATTTTAAACAAATGTATACTTGACCTTTGTCTGTTCACTACAATCAAATAACATGGTCAATGGTCATTGAATGGTTCAGCACAATTGAGTAATTAGATCTGGCATCTCAGGCAGTCAGCTCTCTGTCTTCCATGTCCTCTTCAAATGTGGCATTTCTGGTCTGTGCTCCTACCACAGAATTCTTATGTTCTTCATATTCCACCAAGCCATAGAGTCCCATTGAGACCAGAAGAGCTCCAATCAAAATGTACAGCTTGACATTCACACACAGGAAGTTGCTGTAAGCAAAAGCGATCACGAATCCTGTGGACTCCCACATACGATAGTTGGAGAATGCTGCATACCTCTGGTCAGGAAAGATAACCCCATACAGTGCTGAAATCCAGAACATAACAGCATTACTTTTACTTATCTGATGAAGTTTATGAAGTTATTATTACTTAATTGAAAACTGAAATGTTAATTGACAATCACATGTTTGTCAGAGCAGTGACAAACATGTGCGTTTATTTTGTTCACAAAAAAAAGAAGAGATGCCACTAGATCTGATTCCAGATATTGCATAAATTAAAACACATGGGAACATCATGACTAGGGCCACCAGATTGTCTCCACTGTGACCTGCAGGGATTTAAACTTGTATTTCCATGGTTATCCTCCAGGGGTCCCCATAGGCACTCCAGCGGCACAATCAAGGGACTACACAATCATACAATTGAGTTTCTAATTGAGATGCTCATAAAAACAATTGAATTTATTTTGCACAGCTTGCAATTTAACAATAAATTACGCAAAGATAACAATGAGCAGACATTTAAAACCTAAAGGATCCACTGTAAAGAATGTCTGTGAAGAATTATGTTATTAAGGGTGAAACACCGTAAACCTACATTTACCAAAGACGTAAGCTATGCTTAACATATTAATGTTATTTATACAGTAAAGTTCTGGCAACCTAGTTGCCAGTATTTTACCATAAAATCTAGGTTACAAATCTTTTTTTTTACAGTGTCAATTACGGTCAACACCGAGGGATCATCTGTCAGCAGGGGAAAACACAGCCTTGAGCGGCAACTGGATGTAATTTGAAATTTGCAGATGCGTTCTTAACCCCTTAACCCCTTCGTGCAGATGGCAAATTTGGTAAATTCTCACCTATTTAGGGGGTGCTCTGTTTAAGGCTTTATAACTCCAGGGGCCACATGTATAAAACTGAGTAAAAGAACACGTAAAATAATTCTCAGGGTGAAATCAAACCATCACTCTGCAGCCAGATATGGAGTAGATGTGGATGGATCACTGCAAGGGTTATTTCTCCTGACTCATTTTCCTATAGAACTCCCAAGGGGGAAAAAAGTCAGGAGAAACAACCCTTAAAGGGATCCATCCACATCTACTCCATATCTGGCCGCAGAGTGATGGTTTGGGGCTTGTTTGATAGCTTAGACCCTAGATGACTTACAGCCATTTAGCCAGTCATGTGTTGCATACTGTACCAGTGTAATCTAGTCTCACCCCCCAATTCCCACAGAGATCCATTCAAATGCAGAGAGGTTATAGTATCGCTTGTAACAGTACCTGAAAATAAGATAGAGTCTTTTGATATTGATGGGTCACAGACTTCAGGAAGTAACAGCATGCAAAGGATATGCGACCAAATATTAAATATGATACTTCAAAAATACATATGATCCAAGTATGATTCACATACTTTTGCCAACAAAGCATTTAATGTTGTATAATTTTGCTCAATAAATAAATCATAAAATAATTATGTTTATTGTGTTTTTTGTTGAGCTGGTGTGAGGGATCTCTATGTCAGAGACACAGAGGAAATATTGGAGGTCCAGATGCGATAGCTGTGAAATCTTAAAAGTGTTCCAAAGAACACCACTGAGACGGACAATGATCCGTAGTGGAAAAAATAAAATAAAAAGAACACAAACCTCGTGATAAAAACGAGGAACTCGATCTCCGAGCAAAAACAAAGAAATAAGCAGTAACGCTTATCTAACTCCCGTTTGTAGAGTGAAACAAAAGAAAGAACAGAGAACTCAAAAGACCCCAAAGACTTTGGGTAAGAGCACTCGTAGGTATGAGTGGAAAATAAAAGAAACGAAAACCTCTGCTCTGAAATAAGAGCGTAAAAGAGAACTTGCTTTCTTTCTAAGGTTGTACTGCTAACAATTCCCGCGTTGATAAGCAAAGCGGTCGATAGCAGCACAACTTCCTATACCCTTTTTACCGGCTCGAATGTATAAATAGTGAGCGGAAATAAATGACAGGTGAACTCACTAATGACGAGGCGAAAGCAAAACCCGTAGCGGAACACAGGAAAATCCGATAGATTACCGGTAAACGACAAAAAATAATCTAAATCTATCCAAATGGCTAAATTATGCATTGCTCTAAATAAAAAAGGTTGTGATATATTTAACTACAAAACAGTTTTGGCTCATAAAACTCACTTTTGTATCATTTTCAAGTGGGAATTACTATATTTTCATCAGTATAGGGGGGTAGATATCTATGGGTCCAAAACCCCTATGCAAAACATGTCATAAAATTATAAAATTAGTTTTGTCCATTATAAAGCATACATTTGCTCCTTCTGATGGCTTAAGATAAAAACATTGATATCATGCTCCCACAGGGCACCGGCTATGCTTGGATCTGGCAGGATCGGGGCGCAAACCCCGATCCTCGGAGTACAACTGCACCGACTGAAAGTTGACGCTCTTACCGTTGTACCACCGCGAAGCCCCCCTAATGCGTTTTCTATAGAGCTTGCGTAATACTTGACCGTTAAAACTAAAACTGCCGTTACGCTGGGCTGTAGTAAATTGTTCAAAGCACCCAAGAAGACATAGCATATACCGTTGCTAAGGTTATAATGTATGAAACTCCGTATTCAGCAGAGTTGTCATGAATTGTGTACTAATAAAGGTAAAACATTGAGTTTGTGGTTTCCACGAATAGTTTGGCTGCAGGAGCAACGAATGTCTCAGTTGAGCAAAATGATGACGCCGGCGGCATTATCACTAGGCATCTGCACTGGGTTAACTAGCTAGATGTCATTTTTAATGTAGCTAGCTCAAATAGGTAGCCTTTTTGCCTTTTTGGATTTTGGACTAGGCCTATATATTTACCTTCCCGACAGAATGGTCCAGGTGAACGCGCTGCTGGACTCCGGAGCCGACGCGAACCTCATTGATGAAGTGATGGTCTGGACATTCCCACCCTTCCACTGCCCCACCCCGAGAATACTCGGTCGTTGGATGGGAAGACGTTTTGCCGCATGACCCACATCACTAAACCCATCCAGCTAATTATTTCTGGAAACCATCATGAGATGATTCAGTTCCGCGTCATCCGGTCCCCTAACGATCCGCTCATTCTGGGATTACCCTGGCTCCAGAAACACAACCCTACCATTGACTGGGGTTCAAGCCAGATTCAAGCCTGGAGTCATGAGTGTCACCAGTCCTGCCTGCGATCCGCTCCTGCACCAGCAGAGGGCGTACCCACTCCACTGCAAGTCCCCAAGCCCTCCCTTGAGAAGGTGCCCACCCCTTACCACGATCTGGGCGCGGTCTTCTCCAAGACGCAGGCACAGACGCTTCCCCCTCATCGACCCTGCGACTGTGCCATTGAGCTGCTACCCGGTTCCACTCTCCCCTCAAGCCGTCTCTATGTCACCCATGCGCCTTCTTCTCCAAGAAGCTTTCACCGGCGGAAAGGAATTATGACGTGGGGAACCGAGAAGTCCTCGCCATCAAACTGGCACAGGAGGAGTGGAGGCATTGGCTGGAGGGGTCAGAGAAACCTTTTGTTGTCTGGACTGACCACAAGAACTTAGCGTACCTCCATACGGCTAAGAGACTGAACTCACGCCAAGCTAGATGGGTGCTATTCTTCGGAAGGTTCAACTTTGCACTCACCTACGATGATCCAGAGGGCTCTACGTGAGGAGCCCGATCCCAGGTCCAACCCCGGCACACACCTTTACGCCCCCTCAGCTGCTCGGACACAGGTGCTTCAATGGGCTCATTCATCTTTCCTGTCCTGCCATCCCGGCTTTACCCGCACCTTAGCAGTGCTGAAACGTAAGTTCTGGTGGAGCTCCATGATCCCTGACACCAGGCGCTTCATCAAGGCTTGCACCACCTGCGCCAGAAGCAAGGCCTCCCACCAGGCTCCAGCAGGACTGCTCCAACCTCTGCCTGTTCCCAGCCGACCCTGGAGCCACTTCGGGGTGGATTTTGTTACCGGACTTCCCCCTTCCGAAGGCAACACCACCATCCTCACCGTAGTGGACAGGTTCAGCAAGGCGGCCCACTTCATCCCCCTGCCCGGACTACCCACCGCTCAAGAAACCACTGAGGTGTTAGTCAAAGAGGTGTTCCGCATCCACGGCATCCCCACGGACATCGTATCCGACCGAGGCCCTCAATTCATCTCCCAGGTTTGGAAAGCCTTCTGCCTGGCCCTCGGTGCCACTGCTAGCCTCTCGTCTGGCTACCACCCCCAGTCCAATGGGCAAACCGAGAGGGCCAATCAAGATTTGGGAGCCGCACTACGTTGCGTGTCGGCCAAGAATCTGGCTTCATGGAGCAAGATGCTCACCTGGGTGGAATATGCACACAACGCCCTACCCTGTGCTGCCACCGGAAAGTCCCCATTTGAGATCGCCCTTGGCTACCAACCTCCACTGTTTCCTGACCAGGAGGCCGAGATCGCTGTTCCCTCCCTCGCCACCCACATGAAGAAATGCGTAAAGATCTGGAAGGACGCCAGGGCCGCGCTTTTACGCACGGCAGACCGTAACCAATGTTTCACAGATCGCCACCGCACACCAGCCCCAGTTTACAAGCCAGTTGATTCCGTCTGGCTTTCCACCAAGAACATTCCCCTTCAATCCACTTCCCACAAATTGCAACCCTGTTTCATTAGCCCCTTCAAGATTCTCTCCATCAGCAACCCTGCATCTGTTAAGTTGTCACTCCCTGCTTCACTCAAGATCTACCCCAGATTCCATGTTTCCTGTTTAAAGCCTGTTTCCTCTCACCCCCTCCTTCCCGCATCATTGACAACCATCCTGCATCATTGACAACCATCCTGCATATACAGTCAAGAAGCTCTTGAACATTCGCAAGAGGGGTCGGGGTTTCCACTACTTGGTTGACTGGGAGGGTTATAGCCCAGAGGAGCGTTCCTGGATCGCTCCGAGTCTTATATTAGACAAATCTTTGATTAAGGACTTTCACCGTGACCACCCTGATAAGCTCATGAGACCGCCAGTAGTCGGTCGTTAAGGGGGGGGGGGTTCTTTTCTTAGTTAGATTTCTTGTTAATGTCACGTATTGTGTTTAGTCTAGTCACGGCACGTTTCATGTTTTATTCTTGTTTCATTTTTATGTCATGTCACGTTTTATATTTGATTCATGTTACGTTTCCCGTTCATTGTTTAGCATACACATTTTCGTGTTTTTCCGCAGCCTTGCGATCATGCTGTTTCTCTATCTCTCTTGCTGTCGCTCACGCTTCCCTAATTGTTTCATTCTCCCGTGTCTAGTTTACTAATCTACTAACGTTAGATCAGGATTGGGTAATACTAACTCTCTAACCATGTGTTCATGTTTAGCTTATGTTTCTTGTGCATGTCATTTACTAATTTACTAACGCTAGGTCAGGGATAGGTTTATTACGAGTACAAATTATCTTGTTACCTTGTCAGTCTTCCACACCTGATTTCCATTTGCATGCTGCTCTCAAGCTAAGTGTCTGCACCTGTCTACACCTGCATTTAATCTCAGTGTTCATGTCTTGTTTTTGCGAAATTGTTGCCTCCTGTTTGTCAGGGCACTTTTGAGCGTTTTTCGAAGCCTGCCTTTTTGTTTACGATCCAAGCCTGTTATTGACCATTGTTTTTGACCTCCGTTTTGTTTACCACTGCCTGCCTGTACCACAAGTTTTTGCCTGCTGTCTTTTGTACTTTGACTTCAGTCTTGACTCTTGCATTGCCTTCGACCCCGAGCCTGTCTACCGTCTGCCTGACAGCTACTCTGGTTACTGGACTATTTGCATGGTGTACCGATTCTGAGACTGCCTTCTCCCTCGGTACTGTATATTGGTTTTGGCTGGATTTTTTGTGTGTATGAACTTTGCTTGATTTTTAACTACGCTCATTGGACATTCCTTTAATAAAGCCCTGACGGGACTTTATCATTACCACTGTTTCTGAGTCGTGCATTTCGAGTCCAACCCTCACGCACCCGTCTCACATTGCATTTGTATTACATTTTATTGTAGGCCAGCTATGCGGTAGGCTGCCCTACTATTTGTAGCCTTGGAAGTGGCATATGTCTGCCATCAAGTATCAGTAGTCACTGAGGGAAAGAAAGTAGCTACCTTCTGTTTATTTTAATTATTATTTATTCCACTTATTTTGTTGAACATTTTTGAACGTTTTTGAATTAGCCGGTTATGGAGCAAGTTTGGCATTGCCATCCATAGGTTGTGTAGCTGGCCAGGCAGCACATGAATTCAGAATGGTGATCAAACCTGACCAGAACTACTTGTTCATTATACAGAACTGGTCTGGGTGAATACTCGATTCTGATTGGCTGGGAGGTGGTCCTTATTTTTCTATAAATGCCTGGCTATGAAGTAGTGCTGGCAACATTTTAATCACCATTCAAAATTAATGCTGCAGGACAATTATCATTCTGTTTTTCCCCAGTCCTCTTTCTGAGTAGGAAACTCTTTGTTACTGCGTAAAACCCCTAAGAATGCCTCCTGTGTCTGTGTAACATTGGAATGCTATCTTCCACTTCTCTTCTGGATCACCAGGCGCAGCTGGGTAAGTAACTAGCTAACATTACAAAACTATTTAATTGAACATCATTTTTATATTTATTCTTTACCTAACCTATGTGACATGGATAATTGATTTGCTAATCTTTGCTCCCTGTGTGTACCATTTAACCAATTTTTTTAAATTTTGATATAGCCTACAGAGCTACAACTCTAGGCTACAATCCTCAAAGTAGAAAGTAGCTTTACAGAGTCCGTGGTGGTTAGCAACAATTGCTATGCACAGGAGCACTAGGATTGGTGGATCAGCTAGCCAGTGCTTTGTGTTGAACTTTGGCCAATTGCCCATATGGTAGATCCAGCCCTGGCGATCTCAGGGACTCATCTCTTTTTCTTCTATTACTTTACCTAGGCTCCTGCATCGTTTTGGTGAGTTCCTGCGACCTACTCCTCCGTGAAAAAGACTGAATAACCGGGCTATTGGACCTCCGAGTTTTCCGTTCCGCTCAGAAGCTGCATTATTGTGCGTCGTGCATCCACTGGGCACTTTTTCCTGGCTCACACTCGACTCGTAAGTACTGTTATTTCGTGTTTAATGTATGTGTGGTGTTAACTACCGTAGTAGATTTGTGATATCAATATATCCCACTGGTTTATAGCCCTATCCCCGTATCTGTTGTATTGTTATATTGTGTTGAATACCCATAGAGCAATACTGTTAGAGTTTCTGTGAATTCCCGCATCAGTTTTTATTAAACCTTATTACTTATAATAACCCAGGAGGTGTACGGCACCCATTTCAAGAAACGCTGGGATACTCTCAAGGACTGGTGGGACCTTACTCCGCCTCGGTGGTTTATGTGATAAACTGTTGAGGTGTTGTCCGACCACATTCGCTCGGAACTGGCGCACAACTTTGAGCACAGTGGCTATGCGGAGAGGTGTCAAAGATCCCTCATGCTCCTTGAATCAAGCAGCAGTCTGATATAATTGATGAACTGGCTTGGCACTAGCTGACTCTTGCAATAATTGAAATAACCCTTGCGTTTAGGGGAAACCCCTACCACAGGTGGCGTCCTGCCAGAGGGGGGCATGTGACACATGAACTCCAATCTGGCCTGCTTGGTTTTCAAAGACATGCCCACACAGCATGGGCAGGGGTCTGAGAACGCATCCCGCAGGTTCCCTAACCCATGGCACAGGCAGCACCTGGTGAGACCATCAGCTATATCCATGGCTCCCCCACATTCTGTGCACAAGGTGCTCATGCCTGGAGCAAAATGAAGGACACCCGAGGACACAAACGTGCTGGGTGAACTTGAGTAGGGGAAAATCAATGTAGCGCACACACTCACTGATAGGGCAAAGCCTCACTGGGGTGCGACCACACCCAGGATAGATTTAGAATCAGTAAACAATCAACGTAGCGCACACGCTCACAGATAAGGAAAATTCTCACTGAGAAAAGTACAAAATTACAAAAAATCCCCAAGTACAAAATAACCAGAAAAAGGAATGCAAATATTCCTCAGATGGTGCTGCCGCATTTATTACGAGTACCTAACCACACTATAAGTTATACGAAAACGATTAGCCAAGTTTAGCATTAGCAATAACAAACCAAAAAAATTATACCCAGTATCTTAGTAGCAATGCTACCAGCGATTTTACCGCATGTGTGTGCTATCACCGCCTTTGGAGGACGTCGAAGAACCATAGCCCCGAACGTAGTCACAAGGCACAGGGGATAGCACAATATACAAACAAGTCTCACGTCTCCACTCTAGCATCGGTGAGAAGAACCTTTATTGGGAGGAATTACGTTGTCACGCAGATGGGTATCAAGAACCGGTATTAAACTGGGACCGAAATACCGATAAGCTCCTGGACAAACGGTGCTGCTATCGATATTTTTTCCTTCTAATAACGATGAGTTGCACGCATCAGGCGATTACGTTTGACAGACGTTCTGTGCACTCCAGGCATGTGGCACTGATGGCAGACAGGTTACGATGTTCAAACGCGTGGGCCCACTTTTCCAAAGTGAACGTAAATACAGCAAAATGCAATTTATGTAAAAAAAGCTGTTGCGTGTAAGGGGAGTAATACGAGCAATCTAATTAAACACTTACAAATACAACGTGCCATAAATCTGAAGCAGTGCAGTGTATTTGACTGCTTGAGCAAAGCAGCCGCTGCACCATTCCCCTCAATGCAGCCCTCGATCCGGCTCCGAAGCTGATGCGATTCCCCAAAATAACATGACTGTCTGTCTGGACCTCATCAAGTTAAGGTAACATTCGTTATAAGATAAAACGAGTCCATAGTTATTAACTTCAGAAAATAACACCGTCAGCATGCATTTACTAGATGGCCAACCACATAGTAACAGCGCTGGACAACGATGTATTGTGTTAAATGACCTGGAACGAGGACAGTAGTACGTTTTGGTGCTCCAAAGCATTCTGTTACTTGTACATTACCTACAGTGCCCTCCACTATTATTGGCACCCCTGGTAAAGATGCGTAAAAAGGGTTATAAAAAATTCACCGTTTGGTGAATAGCTTAATCTCACACTGAAAAATTAGAAAAATCCAACCTTTAATTGAAGTAAATTTATTATGAGAAAAAAAAATCCCTCATCAAGAAATAATTATTTTTAACAAAACCCTGTGTGCCACGATTATTGGCACCCCTGCATTTATATATAGAATAAAGTAATCATTTTTTATTTTTGGTCACATATCTTTTGCATTTAACCACTCCACAGATTTTATGTTAGCAAACTATAGTGTTAGCAAGTCAGTTAGGACTACTTGTGCATGACACAAGTAATTTTTCCTACAATTGTTTACAGAAAGATTATTTCACTTTTAATTCATTATATCACAATTCCAGTG
This sequence comes from Ilyophis sp. 1 JC-2022, assembly GCA_022702515.1. Taxonomy (NCBI): domain Eukaryota; kingdom Metazoa; phylum Chordata; class Actinopteri; order Anguilliformes; family Synaphobranchidae; genus Ilyophis; species Ilyophis sp. 1 JC-2022. Next base: position 16,275 of record JAKUDI010000720.1, on the reverse strand, counting down.
GGTCAGAAGTTTACATACACTAAGTTGACTGTGCCTTTACAATTTTTATATTTTGTCGCAGACTCGCATATCCTTTGCATGCCATGGCGTCCTGATGTCTGTGACCCAACAATATCAAAAGACTCTTGATATCTTATTTTCTGGTACCCTTACAAGCAATACTATAACCAGTGTTGGGAGTAACGCGTTACAAAAGTAATGCATTACAGTAATGCATTACTTTTTTCTGTAACGCGGTAATGTAAGGCATTACAAAATAAAAATTGGTAATATTTTACTCGGTACAAATCTCAGTAACGCGCGTTACAATGCATTTGAAACCCGAAATCAATTGGTGTGTTGTTTTTATATAAATTCGCCATCAACGCGAGATTCGCAGAGGAGAAAAAAATCCGCGCAAATGTTTACTTCCTCTTACTGCTAGCGATTGAGGAGAAGATGACGGCAGCAGCAGAGTCGGACTCTACATTCGCGAGATGGTCATACGCTCATTATTTTCAATATGTCAGAGACAAGGATTCGAAGAACATTATAGTTAAGTGCACTTTGTGTTCGAAACCAAAAGATCTCTCTACCTCACGAAATAGCACAAGTAATTTAACGAAACATCTAGTGAGGTGCCATTCTAACATCAAGCTAGTAACCAAAAGAAAGCAAACTGAGGATGAGAGTGGAGAAAAAACCAAGCAGCAAAAACTAACATTCTCCCGTCCTGCGATGCTTGAACCTCGAGAAGTGAGGAGACTCGTGGCAGAGTATGTTGTCGAAGATATGCTGCCACTTTCAACAGTGGAGTCTCCATCTTTTAGAAACATTGTGAGCAAGATCCCTGTCCGGGCTAGCAACGACAAGGTAAGCTTCTATCACTGCCTCAACAGGTTAGTCCAACTGGGCTATTAAATTAAATTATTAAAATAGCCGCCCTCCAGAACAGTGACATAACGTCAATCTGTATCACGTCAGTCTGTGTCCAGATAAAACATACAAAACGTATGTTAAACACAATAAAAATGAGCTAAAGGACCTTACAATATAGCCCCCCCCCCCCCCCCCCTAAACACACGTAGCTAGCCCTACTGAATTTTAGTGTTTGTCTACAAACATTTTGGGATGCACGGCTGGTTTCTGCCCCATGAACAGATTTAGGCTACATTGAAAATCAATGTGTGTTTCAAAAACTTTCAATATAATGTAGATGGATTATAGGAATGTACTGTCCCTGTTATAGAGGAAGTGACATGTCCTGCCATGTTTAATCACATCTTGAGGACATAAGCTTTCCTCTTAGGCTAGTACAGACCATGTCTTGACATACAAAAAGTTTTGACACATGGATTTTTCAATGTAATTTTTCTCATGGGACTGAAACAGGTAGTGCACCCCAAATGTTTCATGCATTTTAACATTGCAATATCATGATCAGCATGGCCAGCTTTCAAAAACTGTTGTTTTCAGTGTTGGTGGTTGATGGAGGGTAGCCTACATTTTCAGGCCCTTTAGCTAATGTTTATCGCTTATTGCATTAGGCCCTCTAGCCTAGGCTACATCAAACACCACTTATTTAGTCCACTTAGCATAGCATGCGTTTAATATCTGCCTATTTTCTTATTTATGTTTCAAAACTGCATTTCATTGGCTCTGTAGCTGTACTCTGCTAAATGACAATAAAATTTAATCTAATCTCATCTATTTTTCAGCATGTACTGCCAAGCAGAAAGACCTTCGCAAAGGACTTGGATAAGGCATATGCTGTCATGGCAAAGGAACTTAAAATGACCATTGAAGAACAGCACCACGTGTCCACCACCGCTGATATTTGGAGTGCAAATAACAGAAGCTACCTCGGGGTGACTGTGCACTGGATTGATGGTGAAACTTTGAAACGGAGGAAGGCGGCAATAGCCTGTAAACGATTCAGGGGTCGACATACATTTGATAAAATTGCCGCTGAGATCGAGGACATTTTCTCGGAATATGGCCTTACTCACGACAAAGTCACTGCATGTGTAACTGATAACGGGAGTAACTTTGTGAAGTGCTTCAAGGAGTATCAGTATGTTGAGTCTGGAGAGGAGGAGGAGGAGGAGGAGTTGGAGGATGGCGAAGGCGAAGGGGAAGTAAAGTTTACAGACCTTCACAGTGTACTGCTTACTGCTGAAGACGAAGATGCCCAGGCTGGGCTATGTGTACTGCCTCCACACCATAGATGCGCAGCCCATACACTTAATCTAATTGCGAACAATGAGGTTAATAAATGGTTGGCAACCAATCCAGAATCAAGAGCGGTGTACCGCAGTTCCACAGCCAAATGTTCAGCAATGTGGACAAAAACGAGCCGCTCCACAGTCGCATCAGATTGTCTGGAAGAGGTTGGTGAGAAAAAGTTGATTGTCCCCACAGTAACACGGTGGAACTCATTCTATGATGCCTATGCACGAATTACAGAAATGCCACTCATTGACATAAATAATCTCTGCACACAGTTTCAGATTAAATGTATGAATGACAGGGAATATCAGTTTCTCAAGGAATACTGTGCAATCATGAAGCCTTTCACAGTCGCATTGGACATCCTGCAGGGTGAGGACACTTGTTTTTATGGGACGCTTCAACCAACGCTAGAGGTTCTAATGGCCAAAACCTTAGCAATGAAAAATGGTCTATCACCAATGACCACTGGGTTGCCTGAGGTTATTGTGGGAGCAATCAAAACTCGATTTGCTGCTACAATTGATTCCAAAGCTGCGCTACTGGCTTCCGTCTCACTGCCCAAGTTCAAGCTGCGCTGGGTAAAAGAGGAAACCAGAAGAGACCACATCACTTTCCTCCTTACAACGGAGTGCCGCTCCCTTCCAACAGAGGAGCCTGCAGCCCTGATGCCTGATGCCCCTCAACCTGCCGCGGTCACTCCAAGTGAGGAGGACTTTTTCTCTTTTGATGAACAGGTCAGGGTCTCGGCTGATGCCCCGATGTCAGTCGAAACAGAGGTAACGTCTTACTTGAATTCTGCCCCTGTGATGGAAAGCCTCCATCAGTTTCCAAGAATTAAAAGAATCGCTCTCCGTTACAATGCACCAACACCATCCAGCGCACCAGTCGAAAGACTTTTCAGTCTCGGGAGTCTTGTGCTCACTCCAAAACGAAACCGTCTTGGAGATGAGCGATTTCAGCGCCTTCTTCTGTTGCGCTTTAACAGATATTTTAGTGAAGTATGTAGTGAATAGGATAGCTCCCCACCATAGAACAAGGCTATATAAGTTAATTTTACTAGCCTTGTTTGGCTAATATTACCAGCCTTGTTTGGCTGCATGCTACCTCTGTTAATATTACCAGCCCTGTTTGGCTGCATGCTACCTCTGTTAATATTACCAGCCCTGTTTGGCTGCATGCTACCTCTGTTAATATTACCAGCCCTGTTTGGCTGCATGCTACCTCTGTTAATATTACCAGCCCTGTTTGGCTGCATGCTACCTCTTTTAATATTACCAGCCCTGTTTGGCTGCATGCTATCTCTGTTTATTTATTTGGCAGTAACAGGTCCTCTGTTTAGACTTTTTTTATTTCCATTTTTTCATGTATAGCCACTTTAATTTCATTTTTAAGCACTTTATCATTTGTAATTTTGAAAAATGTGGCTATCCCCACAGAAGCAATAGCCATAGGTCTAGCTATGTCATTATGCTGTGAATTCTCTGTGAGTAAAAGAAAATAAAGGGATAGAAATGTAAAAAGGGTTGTGTATCTTGTCGTAACTTTTTTTTTTACAATATACAGTAGTAGGCTCTAGCTCTATTGATTTCAATATGGATACCTAAAGTTACAGTATATCCATTATAAAATGTATTGCACCATGACCCATAACTGCGACCATTATATTGTACTTTTGTTGGCCTTAAGCCTAGCTCAGTCATTATGCCATACCACATCACCTCCTGCTGTGTAATGAGCTGCATTGAACACAAGAAGATCTATTGAGAACACCAAATCCATATTTCCATTTATTTTGGCGAAAGTAATGCAAAAGTAATGTAAAAGTAGTGTAATGCCTTACAATTCAAAGACAGTAATATTGTAATGTAACTAATTATTTTGAAATGACAGTAACAAGTAATAAATAATGCATTACGCTTTTGAAGTAACTTGCCCAACACTGACTATAACGTCTCTGCATTTGAAAGGATCTCTATGGGAATTAGGGGGTGGGACTAGATTTAGCTGTAAATTACACCGGAACAGTATGGAACACATGGTTGGCTAAATGGCTCGAATCAAGGGTCATCAAGGGTCTGAGGTATCAAACACGCCTTAGACCATCACTCTGCTGCCAGAAATACAGTAGATATGGATGGATAACTCGAAGGGTTTCTTCTCCTGACTTATTTTTCCATAAAGTTCAATAGGAAAATTTGTCAGGAGAAACAACCCTTAAAGTGATCCATCGATATCTACTGCACATCTGGGAGCAGTGATGGATGGGTTGTTTTCATTTATCTTTCGTTTCTCTGTTTCATCTCTCCTTTTGTTTCCCTCTCTTATATTGAGAGGGTGGAGAGTATTTTTAAAACCTACTACTGTTTCGCCCGTCTCTTTTTGAGAGCTTGAGGTGTTCTTTTCATTTTCTTTCCTCACCTGTCATTTTGAGGGTCGTTTTGTGTTCTCCCTGTTACCGATTCTCTCCCCTTAATTTCAACTCGATTCAGACTCAAACTCAAATCTCTGCATCTTGCATACGTAGTCAATCAATGTGCTTTTTGTGCACATGCCCCATACTTTTATTCAGACAGTTGTTCAATATGTGTAAGGAAATGTGGGCAGTCTCTTCGGTGAGAGGGAGCTGTCCTAACCTATTGAAACCTCCCATTGGGATTTTTGAAAACTTGTAATGGATTCGCCAATTACATTGGCTGTGTCTCAAACCACATACTCCAAACTGAAGTACGGTAGTATGGAGCACGGATAAAGTACCCGTATGCAAAATTGGAAGTATGCATCGATGCTTGCTCCGACCGGGAAAAGTCCCACACTTCCTTTCGAGAAAAAGGTCAAGCCCAAAATTTCCGTGGTATTGGCGGACCACAGCGAGATCTAGCTCAATAATTTATCTAACTTTAGACATCTTCGTAAATATGTAAATTGCAATGCAATTTGCTAGGTATTAAATGACATAACGTAGCTAGTTATCTTAGCCAGATAATAATAGCGTTAGAAACATTGATACTAAAATATGAATAGCCTATTATTAAATATTTGCAGTCCCATATAATCCCATATATCAACCCTGTTAGCTAGTGTTGCGCTAACGTTAGGTAACGTTATATACCCTCAGTAGCCTGTGTGTGTCATGGATCTTGCCTTCCTTCCCTTATCTCCACGTTCTCGTTATTCTTTTTTGTCGTTACCGGTAATCTATCGGATTTTCCTTTGTTCCGTGACGGGGTTTTGCTTTCGCCTCGTCATTAGTAAGTTCACCTGTTATGAATTTCCGTTGACTATTTATACTCCGCTTCCTGCCTCTCTCGTTGCTTCCATGTTATTCCACTTAACATTCAAGCCGGTAAAGAGGTATAGGAAATTAGTAGAAAGCTAGTTTAAAAAGACAGGGTTTAGAAAGAAAAGCAAGTTTCTTTTCGCTCTGATTTCAGAGCAGAGGCTTTCTCATTTTCTTTCGTTTTATACTTGGACTTACGAGTGCTCTTACCCAAGAAGTTCGGGTTTTATGAGTTCTCGGTTTTCTTTCGCTTCACTCCTCGAACGTTGTTAGATAAGCGTGTCCGCTTATTTCCTTTGTTCTTTTACAAGTGCTCTAACTGCTCTGATTCCAGTTAAAGGAATCTTAATAGTTTTATTTTCTTTGTTCGTTCGCTCCTCGAACGTTGTTAGATAAGCGTTTCCGCTTATTTCCTTTGTTCTTGTACGAGCGCTCTAACTGTCCTGGTTCCAGTTAAAGGAATCTTAATAGTTTTATTTTCTTTGTTCGTTCGCTCCACAAACGGAGTTAGATAAGCGTGTCTGCTTATTCGGTTGTTTTGCTCGCTTATCGAGTTCCTCATCTTTTTCGTGAGGTTATTTTGTGTTCTCCATATTCTCCCTCTCCACTACGGATTATTGTCCGTTTTAGTGGTGTTCGTTGAACACTTAAAGATTCCGTATCTGTCGCAACTGGACCTCCAATATTCCCTCTGTGTCTCTGGCACAGAGAACCCTCATAGTGTGATCTTGGAACATACAAATACAGTAATGTCAATACAGTACACCAGCATATACAAATATCGTATTGTCATTTAACGTTAGATGTCATGTCACGCCAGTAGCTTAGGTTACTGTCGCCTACGTTGACTTGTCCAGTTTTCTGTTGTTGCTGAGACACTTTCGGTGTACTTTAAGCAGCCAAACAAGAGCAAGACTGTAAACGTAAGGCAGACAAATCAATTTATTTAGCTATATAAATTTCCTTTTCAAAATGGTTTTGTTTATGGGAGAGTATAACGATACTTAGTTTTTATTGCTAACTCATGGTGGTTAATTACCGGCTCAATTTCTACTTGTAGCTGGTAAACAGCGCGAAAATAATGAAAATGCAGACACGATTGTTTACAATGTAATGACAACTTTATTTTGGGGTTGACAGTTCACCAAGTTATCCAATGCTGCAATGAATATCTTCATATCGTTGACTTCCACTGACCATTCTTCTGGCATAGCTATGAACGAACGCTAGCATACAGGAGAATTCATATGAACTGGTTAACGTTATAACGTTGCAGGCTAAATGTTGCTGATATTAACATTACTGGTTATATTGGAATATTTCAGTAACATATAGCTTACTGTAGCTACAATGCGAGCTCACAACCTAACGTTATTCCTCTCAGGTGTACTTACTAATATCATAAAAATTTCCCCAATATGGCAAAGGTCAAAGGCTATGGGTCAGATGTCGCCATGAAGTGCGTCCCATGACTGAGCAACACTTTCCGTGCTGCCATACTTCCATGTTCCAGAGTGCGTACTCCGAAGCCTTGACTGGAGTGTGTACTCGGGAGCACAGGAGTATGAGACACAGCCATTGATTTCCAGTGAGGACAGGGCTCTAAATAACATTAAACCTATCCTACTTTATTGATAAAACTGCTGTAATTTCTGATTCAAGATTCACAAAACATGGGCAACATTGAAAGGTGTAACACTTCAGGAGATCTGTGAGGTGGCAAATTGGGCGCCCCCCTGCACATTCTCAAGATTTTATCACGTCAATGTGGCGCCTGTTTCAACGGTCGGCTCGGCAATCCTGCCAGTGGCCTTGGTATCCACTTAAACGGTATGACTGTCCCTCGTGACGTGGTTGGTATTAGTCATCCGAATGTTGATGACCCTAATGGTCATCCAGAACTCATAAAACCATGGTTACAGTCGTAACCTTCCTTATAAAGCCTTAAGCAGAGCACCCCTAAATTGGCAAGAATTTACCAAATTTGGCATCTGCACAAAGGGGTTAATGGATATGGACACAGTAAGAATGCACTTTTTTCCACACACGGCTTCTACATGTTGCCTTGTTTCTTTGTTTGAATAAATATTAGCAAAGCAAAATGTGTGTGTGTTAACTTATGAGTCACATGTGGTTAGATTACATTACGTGCATTTTTGTTCGGACTTGATTAAGGTTATTTATGTCCTAATGTAAAACCATAGAATAGAAAGAGCTTGTACTTTGCCGCATCGATCTACATACAAAATATGCACTCTGGAGGAGGATAAAAACTTGCAACTAAGAAATGTAAGTCATTAATGGATATACTGTAAATACCTATGTGTCATATGTGGTGAATGTATTGTGTTGGTAAAGGGAAAAAAATGAATGCTAATGGGGTGAATACTTTGTGAAGGCACAAAGTATTCATTTTGGCAGTAATTATAACGTGAACCAATTCAAAGAAATCTAAGTCCATAAAACCCCTGAGTACAAGCCCCCCCCACCCCCCCACCCCTCCCACAGGTGAAAGCTTAGACACATTATGCCCTCAGAATTTTGGAAAATAACTTGCCATTTATCTGTGTCTGCCACACAGCATCAGCCATTGCCCAGACAGCAGGGAACACGAAGAACACAGGCAATTGGTCTGGATGGGGCTTCCAGTACAACAGCCCGATGATGCAGGCACAATTCATCCCTGCAGCTGAAGAGGTATAAAAAGCACAGCAGTGAATTTCTAGCACTTATTTCTTTATTTTTATCTCCATTCTGGAATATCCAAACAGCATTGATCCCATCAGGTTTCAGTTCTAGACTGTAGAACACACTACTGCATAAGGTACAAGTGCTTCTCTGCTGGATGCACTGCCTTATAGCCCATCATATAATTGACAAGTAATCTGTTGACTACTCAGGGTGTGAAAGTAAAATTTTGATTGTGATTGGTAAGATTTTTACTCTAGCAGCCACTTTTGCCGGTAACCAACCAGGCTGAAATATATTTTATTAAAGGTGGCTGGTAAAATGTTGAAAATCGTTGGTGATTTAGAATCCACAAGCCACTCTGGCCAGTGGGTGAAAAAGTTAAAGGCCCAACAAATTTGGAAGGCTCAACCCTGGTCCTGGAGCATTAGAGTGCAGATTATTTTTTTTTTTTTAGTTATTAGTTATGCTCAATCTCTTATGCTCTTTGTACAGGGAGTCAGGAAATCGAAATTGACGCAGTTTAACCTCAAAGATACAGATCTCAGAATTATTCATATCTTTCAACTGAAAATGGTATGAACTGCTAATACAATGTTCAAGGGTGTATCAAATGCAGATCTCACCAGTGGCAATTATAGCTAGCAGCCCTGCATTGGCTTGGGACGGGAGGGTTTCCATCCCCCGGCATGCCTGTGTCTCATCATGTGCCAGTGACCTCTGGGTGCTGATCAGTAGGGGGGGGGGGTTCTTCCACCCAAGGGCAGGCCCACTGGAAGGGCGGAGTTAGACTGTATTTTTTCTCATTTTTAAAACAAAAAATGTATAATCTCTCTTCCTGTTTCACTAGTAATATAATTCTGAAATGATATTACAGGATAATAGCAATGGATAATTATGATTGATAGGCTGGAGGCTATTGTCATTTCAATGCAGTTCGTTCCTCACATACTCCTTTTTAAAGCCTCTGACTTGCAGGCTTGCCTAGTGCCTTGTGAGTTAGAAGTCTTAGGCCTATTACAACTTTATTGTAATTTTTTTGTTGTGAGCCAGCTAATATAGCTGTATTTAGATATGTTATAAATAGTGCTGTCAATCGATTACATTTTTTAATCGTGATTAATCTCACAATTCTGATAAAAAGTGAATCGTGATTAATCACGTATTTAATCACACTTTGAAAGTACTAATTTTACAGAATTATTCTGTTGTTCAGTAAACATTAAAGGTCCCATATTGTTTCACTTTTGGAATCTTTGGAATCACTTTTACATCATTCACGTGGATCTATGGAACACAGCTGTAAGTTGTTTTTCAATACAATTTATTTTGTGTATTTTTAATCAAGTACTGCAATGCCCCTCTCTGTGTCCTTCCAACTGAACAAGCCATTTTTGTGAGGGTTTGGTAGAAGTGATGAGTCAAATGCGACTAAACAAAACACGATACAGAACAAGTCACTCACAGAAGCGAGGACCACTAAAGGAGTCTAGGTACCCAAAATAGTAGAAACGAAAACAAGGGACGAAAAACCACCCACAAAACCGGGTGTAGTTCGTAGAAATGAGTAGAAGGGTAAGGTAAAGAGACTCCCAAACAGAAATGAAGGAGCAAAAGCTCGAGAGAAAAACAAAGAATCACCTTCGGAACGTAGACTATAATGCCCGATAAATAGGTGAAAAATAAATGAAATCAAAATAAAGCAGTAGCAGAGAGTAGAAGGAGAAGTAGGGAAAAAGATAGAATCTGTCTTAGGAACTTAAACCTAACCAACACTGAAGGCATGATATGATGAAGAAGCGCCAGGAAGCGGAAGTGGAAGTGAGGGGTTTAAATAACTGAGAGGTAAATTAACAGGTGAACCGAATAATTAGCGGGGAAAAGGAAAACTCCAAAACGGAACGTGGGAACCACAGACCCGAACACCACACAAGGTTTAAAAAACATTATGATGTCACAGTGAAGTTGACCTTTGAACTTTTGGATATAAAATGTCATCACTTCATCATTTTATCCTACTAGACATTTGTGTGAAATTTTCATAATTAGCGTAGGAATTCTTGAGTTATGGCCAAAAATGTATTTTGTGAGGTCACAGTGACTTTGACCTTTGACCACCAAAATCTATTCAGTTCATCCTTGAGTCCAAGTGGACGTTTAGGCCAAATATGAAGAAATTCCCTCAGGGCGTTCCTGAGATATCGCGTTCACGAGAATAGGATGGACTTACGTAAGGACGGATGGACAACCCGAAAACATAGTGCCTTCGGCCATGGCTAGAGCCGGCGCGGTATGGTAGGCCGAACAGTTCAAAAGCAGATGCAAGCTAGACACCACATATCCAGTTGGACAGCTCGCGCTACCCAGTTGGATACCCAATTTGATGTCGCTGATTGGACAGAAATTCACTAATCTCTCACATGTAATTTACGTAAAACCGAAGTTTGTAGGGTCATTTGAATCATAACGATAATCAAAGTTTTTAATTGTTTGTCATTTTAATTTTCACACTGTAATTCCAAAGACATATATTTATATGGACATAACTATATTTGGAATAACTTAGGAATTCCAAAGTTTAGGAATATGGGAAACAGTCATTGAACATGAAGAGACTGATCTGAATGCAGACATGAAGGAGCAAACACTATGTGAGTATGTAATTAATCACATTCATTAAATTCAAAGGCCTAGTTAGTTCAAAGTGCTATTTTCTGGTATTTTTAAACAAATTTGGAATATATTTTAGTTGGAATACAACAGCAAAAATTAAACAAAAGGCTAAATATGCAATTTATTTAAAAGAATAATCCCTGATATTTCATATATATTTTGCTAGCTTCCACGTTGCTCTTGTGTTCTTTAGCCTGTGTTGTCCAAGCCTGAAATGGGTGGGCTACTCACTGTCAACCCATAGCTACGATTTGCCCGTATAAAATATGGGTTTCCACCTTTTGAAGGTTTGCAGGCATATAAGGTTATGATACGTGAAGTCTAGTCTATATTTTGTTTTCAAACGTTTTCCAACATAATTCATTCAAACGCAGCAATCACATTTTATTTTCCCCTCTCTCTGCTATAGCTAGCCTATACTTTCGATTTCTGAGGCTGCGGGGAATGCAAGTAGTGGCCATCAGGACTGTAATGTAGCTACTTTATGACAACAAACCATGAAGACGCAGTAGCCCACAAGATACCTATAACTATCTAACGTTAATTAACCAAGCGAACAGTTAAATGGTTATGACTGGACGATGTTAATGTTTATGCAATTTTGATAATTAGATAATGTTCCATGACGTATTCATTTGGTGGATGACTCAATTTAATGAAGCTACTACAAGTTTAATTGCAAAATAACCTGTCTAATTTAATGTTAACTGTTACTAGAAAATTATTCAAATTAAGATGAGCTAATTATATAACTATATGTAGGCTATATTAATGCATGTTGCCTACTTAGGCTATCAAAGCTGTTATGTAGGCTAGTGAGATTGCAAAACTGCATTAAAAGTGCAGAACAACACGACTATTGCATAATTTAGGAAATTGTATCTATGTATCTCTCTCCTGCACAGGGTTGTAAGTGTGCGGGGTCAGTCATTTTGGGGTGTCTGTTTACCTGTTTTAAAATGAGAACCTTCATGAATTTGTAGCTGCACAGTCATTATTATGTGAAAAGCTAAATACATAAATATATTAAATAAACTTGAATCAGACAAATAACTGTTGTGGCTAGTGATTTTAATAAATAATCGATAGACAGGGACGGACTGGGACTAAAAAATGGAGATACTCCACCACCCCCATCCCATCAACGCACATACAAACACACCAGCCCTTAATACCAGCACTTATAAGCATAATGGATGGATACTCTAGGCTACTGTAACACTAATACAGAGCTATTTTAGGAGCAAGTGAAAGGTTTGACAGATTCAGGCTACTATATTGTGCAGTCAGCACTGATGCACACAGCCGCTACAGTATACAGACTAGGCACCTCAATAAAACTCCTTTCTGCTCTGCCTCTCTCCACTGCCTGCACACGTGACAGAGCTTCCATACAACAGTCAGAATTGTATAATTCTGTAAATTGAAATGGCATTACAAATGTAATTTGGCTTCATCAATACGAGTACTTAAAAATATCAGACATCAGAAAATGAAAAAAGACATGAGAAGAGAGGATAAATGATCAGTTTAATGTTATGTAAAAAAGATGATAATATCATTGTTTAACCACTGCTCTGTGATTGGGACATTTAGGCGTTTCATTATCTAATGAAGATCGCAAACTTTACTTATGAGTTGGTTATGCTCCTAGGCGTGTTTCATAAAGTGCACCGTAACGTTTGCGTTGGTTTCTGTATTATCAGAACAGCTTCCACTGTCACCATTCTCCCCCATCTCATTTAGGCTTAGCTTATACATTTAGCTACATGGAATAAATATGAGATTTTTAACGTTACCTGACCATTTTTTGGAGGCAAGCTCCTCTTATTAGCTGAAGTCGAGATGACGAAGATTGAAAATGATCATTTGGCTAATTTAGGTTAGTTATTCGCTTTCCAGATCTACTCATCTGTGCATGGCCAAGCAACCAATGTTGTGAGATTAGTCTACCGCCAATCAAAACACTGTAGTTTACACTTGGGAGTTGCTACCGAGGGAAGTCCACACACTCCACAAATCTGTTGAGTAGTTGATAATTTCTGAAGACGGATCACATGGAGCTTATGCGAACACATTTTCTATTGATTTTATAATGATAGTAAATTAGTTTTCAATGACGTTTCCAATATTTTTTGACGTGGTGGCATATTGTAGGCTATGGGAAACACTGGTTTGCTAACGTTAGAAATCAGTTTACGTAATTTTGTCATTTGCGTGAGCTACATACACCCCCACACCCGTACGTCATAGCGTAGGCTGCACATGCTGCATAGCCAGGGTGCATATCAGAAAGGGATTAGAATTGTTGATTTACTTTTATATATTTTTTTATTATAATTATACAAATTTAATTAAAATGCCTGGGGGGGCTAAACTGGGGCTAAGCAAATTTGTGACGGGGCTATTGCCTACCCTTGCCCCGGTGTAGCGCCGTCCATGCATAGGCCTAACGTTACTAAAGAATTGGAATTTGTATTGTAGATATGTGTTATCATGAGCTAGCCTACAGAGTTAGTAAACTGTTATTTTCTTACCGCTGGCGTTGTGCTTGGAGCCTGGTCCTCCTGGCTACAACAAGGCTGACTACTAGTACCGTCACCCTCATCCTGGGTCTCAGCAGCGTCATCGTTAGCGCTGGCAGTGCTGCTGCTGTTAGTGCTCGCAATATGAAACATATAATTTATCTTCATGCATGTTGTGGCATCAGATTGAAGTGACTTAATTTTTTTTTATCTCTAGCCTTTTCAGCGCCACCTTTCCTCTTTCTGCTCGGATTTTTGTCCATTTTGACGGACTTGGTCTGCTAGCTAACTGTTTCTCGTAATGAATCCACCTGTTCACTTGCTTCCGTTCTCTGACTGCTGGGGTGGGGGGGATGTGGGCTGGGCTGGTGCATAATCAGAGTGGGCCGATGTTTTTGTATAATGAGCTGCTCAAAAAAAAAATGTTTGCTGAATTTATACAGTTTTGCAGGCATGAAAAATAAGGGCTCTCTTTCCAGAGGTTGACACCTATGCATGAATAAAATAATATTGTGGCGACCGCATCTAAAGACAGGTGGATTCACTGGTTGCTTTTATTGCAAGCCAATGTTCTCAGTACACAGAGGATTACACTGACTCAAATGCACGGACTTCAAGCATTTTTATACTGGATTTGCGATAATAGGCTACTGAAAACTGTCATAAACATATTGTATGATCTGTAGCTCTACTGTGGCTATATAGCTACACTAGCTACTGTCAACAAAACACACGTAGGCCTACGCACTTTATATACACAATAACACCTAGCTAGCCCTGGTGAGGGGGAGCCCCAATAACCTCCGCCTTGCGACGTTTGGTGGCGCTAGATGATCCTGTCTTAGCATGTGGTGGATGAACAGGGGCTTCAAGCAGGAGCCCCTCTGCTTGAACCAGTCTGGAACCTTTCAGTGCCCGCGGCATATAACTGCAGTTCATGCACGCGTCATGAAGAAAGTCCCTGCCTTAGGTGCTCCAGGCCCAGGCATAAGGGACAGAGATTGTGGCCATCTTCAGCCTGAAGAAGAGCCATGCAACTTCCACATGCATGAGCTGCAAGTAATGTGAGGCGAGTAATCAAGCTTGCTAGTGGGAAAGAGCAGGAACACTCAAACACTAGGCAATCAAAACTAGGTTAAATAGTGTTCTAGTGGGAAAAAAATGGAACAAGTGTCACCAACGTTTTTGTAGCGAGGAGAGGCGAGGGCACCTACACCGAAGCGCCAGCAATGAATGAGCTAATGAGTGAAAACACTCGCAGCTGAACTGCAAAACCAACGTTGGTTAGCTATAATTGCAAGTATTGCTAGCTAACAGTTGTTAATACTAACTAAATAGCCATCTAGCCCAGGCTACCGTAAAAATCCGGCTTTGTTAACAGGTGTTGGAAAATCGCCGTAGTGGAGCAGCAAGCTGGGATTAAATATCCACAGCCTCTGGAGGACGGTTTCCGAAGCTCCAACACTCAGTGTTGCGAGGCTTAGCGATGCTGCTAACTGCAATTGCAATTGAACTGTAGTAATCGCGTTGTGATTTATTGCAAGAAGAAAAAAAGAGACAGGGGTTTTTATAGATATATTTTCACCACTTACTTTTCGTGGTTACGCGGACATGTTTTCGGGTGTCTTTAGAGTTTAGCTAGTTTTAGCTCTGTTTACTCTCTACCTGTTTTCTTTTGTTTCCCTCTCAGCTCCCTTTCGGGTGTGCTAGAGGTTTTTCTTTCTGTTTGTTCTGGTTATACTTTAGTTTATACTCTCGCCCGGTTCGGGTCGCTTTTGTTTTTGGTAGCGTTACTCTCGTTTCTAGGAGAATTTTTTATTTATTTTTTGGTTTATTCCCTCTTTACTCCCCCGCTTTCTGGTGTTCTTATTCGAGCACTTAGAGATCCCCTACTGTCGCGTTTGGTCGCACGTTTCATTCGCTACCCCTACTCAACACGTGACTTTGTTGGAATAAAGTCTTGACCTGTGTGCCGTGAGATGGATAAATCCAGTGTTAAGCACTTCCTCTGGCGGTCAGTAAGAATGAAATAGAATGGAAATGTAGCTTTGTATAGCTTAACCATCGATAACTCCTCTGACCATGAGGTGTCATAATAATGACAGCAATTACCCACAAATGCATTTAAAGCAATGACATGACCAATGAACTATGATAAAAAATCATTAATATTGGGATGGCAGGTATGCCATCCACCAAGTTACAGCTTGGCAGGGCATGCCCCATACCTATACAGCACTGAGAGTTTGGCACTTCAGGGTTTCCTACAGAAGTAACCACAATGACCACAGACTCTCACCCCTTAAAAACATTAACTTCTATATGTTCTGACTTCATGTAACCACACAGCATTCAGATACAACTTCACACATCCACACAATAAAACCCCAAACTTGGGTTATGTTGCATTTTTTTCCTTCTTCTTCTCATGCTTCTTCTTCTTCCCATTTTTCCTGCCTACACAGAGACGCTTACTACCTGTCTGCCTCTGTACCCTCAAAGAATCATTCTCCCCATTGGATAACAACATCGCATACCTGCTCTCCAAAGCTTATCGCCAAATAAAAACGCTTCAAACTAATGTGGACACAACAGACAAAATTAATTTAATTATAATAATAAGAAGAAGAATTTCTGGTAGGCTACTTTCTTACTAGTATCTATTGTTTTCTTTCTGGCTAAGATTCCTGGGAAATATGTGTTGTCCAATTAAGGTTGTTAGCCAACATTAGTTTTGCCAGAGAAATGTCAGTCAGCTGCTAGTCAGAAAGCAACTACTATGAAGCGAATCAACATGTCTTATACATCCATTGCACTACAGAAAACTAAACTAAACCTAGCCACATGGTCCGGTACCAAAATATTTCCCGCAGGTAACGTTAGGCTACACTACTGCGATGG
>JAKUDI010000072.1:35000-40000 GCA_022702515.1 Ilyophis sp. 1 JC-2022 | reverse complement strand
ATCACGAGAGAATTTGCTCGAGGCTCAGGAACGTCAGCAAAAACACTACGATAGAGGAACAAAACTACGGCAATTTTCACCGGGAGAGAAAGTCTTGGTATTACTACCGACTTCCAGCACGAAATTACTCGCTAAGTGGCAAGGACCCTTTGTAGTCACACGACGAGTGGGGGAAGTCGATTATGAGGTGGAGCGGTCTGATAGAGAGGGGGCAAAACAGATTTATCACCTCAACCTATTAAAAGTGTGGAAAGAGGTGATACCGGTCTGCTTGGTATCGGTAGATCAGGAGAGAGATGAGCTGGGACCGGAGGTACCAAATTTGAACGGGGTATGGTTAGGGTTTTGGTTAGGTTTAGGGGTATTGTTAGGGTTTTGGTTAGGGTTAGGTTTAGGGGTATGGTTAGGGTTTTGGTTAGGGTTAGGTTTAGGGGTATGGGTAGAGTTTTGGTTAGGGTTAGGTTTAGGGGTATGGTTAGGGTTTTGGTTAGGGTTAGGTTTAGGGGTATGGGTAGAGTTTTGGTTAGGTTTAGGGGTATGGTTAGGGTTTTGGTAAGGTTTAGGGGTATGGTTAGGGTTTTGGTAAGGTTTAGGGTTATTGTTAGGGTTTTGGTTAGGTTTAGGGGTATGGTTAGGGTTTTGGTTAGGTTTAGGGGTATGGTTAGGGTTTTGGTTAGGTTTAGGGGTATGGTTAGGGTTTTGGTTAGGTTTAGGGGTATGGTTAGGGTTTTGGTTAGGGTTAGGTTTAGGGGTATGGTTAGGGTTTTGGTTAGGGTTAGGGGTATGGTTAGGGTTTTGGTTAGGTTTAGGGGTATGGTTACGGTTTTGGTAAGGTTTAGGGGTATTGTTAGGGTTTTGGTTAGGGTTAGGTTTAGGGGTATGGTTAGAGTTTTGGTTAGGTTTAGGGGTATTGTTAGGGTTTTGGTTAGGGTTAGGTTTAGGGGTATGGTTAGAGTTTTGGTTAGGTTTAGGGGTATGGTTAGGGTTTTGGTTAGGGTTAGGTTTAGGGGTATGGTTAGGGTTTTGGTTAGGTTTAGGGTTAGGGTTAGGGTTAGGGTTAGGGTTAGGGTTAGGGTTAGGGTTAGGGTTAGGGTTAGGGTTAGGGTTAGGGTTAGGGTTTGGGTTAGGGTTAGGGTTAGGGTTAGGGTTAGGGTTAGGGTTAGGGTTAGGGTTAGGGTTAGGGTTAGGGTTAGGGTTAGGGTTAGGGTTAGGGTTAGGGTTAGGGTTAGGGTTAGGGTTAGGGTTAGGGTTAGGGTTAGGGTTAGGGTTAGGGTTAGGGTTAGGGTTAGGGTTAGGGTTAGGGTTAGGGTTAGGGTTAGGGTTAGGGTTAGGGTTAGGGTTAGGGTTAGGGTTAGGGTTAGGGTTAGGGTTAGGGTTAGGGTTAGGGTTAGGGTTAGGGTTAGGGTTAGGGTTAGGGTTAGGGTTAGGGTTAGGGTTAGGGTTAGGGTTAGGGTTAGGGTTAGGGTTAGGGTTAGGGTTAGGGTTAGGGTTAGGGTTAGGGTTAGGGTTAGGGTTAGGGTTAGGGTTAGGGTTAGGGTTAGGGTTAGGGTTAGGGTTAGGGTTAGGGTTAGGGTTAGGGTTAGGGTTAGGGTTAGGGTTAGGGTTAGGGTTAGGGTTAGGGTTAGGGTTAGGGTTAGGGTTAGGGTTAGGGTTAGGGTTAGGGTTAGGGTTAGGGTTAGGGTTAGGGTTAGGGTTAGGGTTAGGGTTAGGGTTAGGGTTAGGGTTAGGGTTAGGGTTAGGGTTAGGGTTAGGGTTAGGGTTAGGGTTAGGGTTAGGGTTAGGGTTAGGGTTAGGGTTAGGGTTAGGGTTAGGGTTAGGGTTAGGGTTAGGGTTAGGGTTAGGGTTAGGGTTAGGGTTAGGGTTAGGGTTAGGGTTAGGGTTAGGGTTAGGGTTAGGGTTAGGGTTAGGGTTAGGGTTAGGGTTAGGGTTAGGGTTAGGGTTAGGGTTAGGGTTAGGGTTAGGGTTAGGGTTAGGGTTAGGGTTAGGGTTAGGGTTAGGGTTAGGGTTAGGGTTAGGGTTAGGGTTAGGGTTAGGGTTAGGGTTAGGGTTAGGGTTAGGGTTAGGGTTAGGGTTAGGGTTAGGGTTAGGGTTAGGGTTAGGGTTAGGGTTAGGGTTAGGGTTAGGGTTAGGGTTAGGGGTTAGGGTTAGGGTTAGGGTTAGGGTTAGGGTTAGGGTTAGGGTTAGGGTTAGGGTTAGGGTTAGGGTTAGGGTTAGGGTTAGGGTTAGGGTTAGGGTTAGGGTTAGGGTTAGGGTTAGGGTTAGGGTTAGGGTTAGGGTTAGGGTTAGGGTTAGGGTTAGGGTTAGGGTTAGGGTTAGGGTTAGGGTTAGGGGTTAGGGTTAGGGTTAGGGTTAGGGTTAGGGTTAGGGTTAGGGTTAGGGTTAGGGTTAGGGTTAGGGTTAGGGTTAGGGTTAGGGTTAGGGTTAGGGTTAGGGTTAGGGTTAGGGTTAGGGTTAGGGTTAGGGTTAGGGTTAGGGTTAGGGTTAGGGTTAGGGTTAGGGTTAGGGTTAGGGTTAGGGTTAGGGTTAGGGTTAGGGTTTAGGGTTAGGGGTTAGGGTTAGGGTTTAGGGTTAGGGTTAGGGTTAGGGTTAGGGTTAGGGTTAGGGTTAGGGTTAGGGTTAGGGTTAGGGTTAGGGTTAGGGTTAGGGTTAGGGTTAGGGTTAGGGTTAGGGTTAGGGTTAGGGTTAGGGTTAGGGTTAGGGTTAGGGTTAGGGTTAGGGTTAGGGTTAGGGTTAGGGTTAGGGTTAGGGTTAGGGTTAGGGTTAGGGTTAGGGTTAGGGTTAGGGTTAGGGTTAGGGTTAGGGTTAGGGTTAGGGTTAGGGTTAGGGTTAGGGTTAGGGTTAGGGTTAGGGTTAGGGTTAGGGTTAGGGTTAGGGTTAGGGTTAGGGTTAGGGTTAGGGTTAGGGGTAGGGTTAGGGTTAGGGTTAGGGTTAGGGTTAGGGTTAGGGTTAGGGTTAGGGTTAGGGTTAGGGTTAGGGTTAGGGTTAGGGTTAGGGTTAGGGTTTGGGTTAGGGTTAGGTTTAGGGTTAGGGTTAGGGTTAGGGTTAGGGTTAGGGTTAGGGTTAGGGTTAGGGTTAGGGTTAGGGTTAGGGTTAGGGTTAGGGTTAGGGTTAGGGTTAGGGTTAGGGTTAGGGTTAGGGTTAGGGTTAGGGTTAGGGTTAGGGTTAGGGTTAGGGTTAGGGTTAGGGTTAGGGTTAGGGTTAGGGTTAGGGTTAGGGTTAGGGTTAGGGTTAGGGTTAGGGTTAGGGTTAGGGTTAGGGTTAGGGTTAGGGTTAGGGTTAGGGTTAGGGTTAGGGTTAGGGTTAGGGTTAGGGTTAGGGTTAGGGTTAGGTGTTGGGTTAGGGTTAGGGTTAGGGTTAGGGTTAGGGTTAGGGTTAGGGTTAGGGTTAGGGTTAGGGTTAGGGTTAGGGTTAGGGTTAGGGTTAGGGTTAGGGTTAGGGTTAGGGTTTGGGTTAGGGTTAGGGTTAGGGTTAGGGTTAGGGTTAGGGTTAGGGTTAGGGTTAGGGTTAGGGTTAGGGTTAGGGTTAGGGTTAGGGTTAGGGTTAGGGTTAGGGTTAGGGTTAGGGTTAGGGTTAGGGTTAGGGTTAGGGTTAGGGTTAGGGTTAGGGTTAGGGTTAGGGTTAGGGTTAGGGTTAGGGTTAGGGTTAGGGTTAGGGTTAGGGTTAGGGTTAGGGTTAGGGTTAGGGTTAGGGTTAGGGTTAGGGTTAGGGTTAGGGTTAGGGTTAGGGTTAGGGTTAGGGTTAGGTATAGGGTTAGGGTTAGGGTTAGGGTTAGGGTTAGGGTTAGGGTTAGGGTTAGGGTTAGGGTTAGGGTTAGGGTTAGGGTTAGGGTTAGGGTTAGGGTTAGGGTTAGGGTTAGGGTTAGGGTTAGGGTTAGGGTTAGGGTTAGGGTTAGGGTTAGGGTTAGGGTTAGGGTTAGGGTTAGGGTTAGGGTTAGGGTTAGGGTTAGGGTTAGGGTTAGGTTAGGGTTAGGGTTAGGGTTAGGGTTAGGGTTAGGGTTAGGGTTAGGGTTAGGGTTAGGGTTAGGGTTAGGGTTAGGGTTAGGGTTAGGGTTAGGGTTAGGGTTAGGGTTAGGGTTAGGGTTAGGGTTAGGGTTAGGGTTAGGGTTAGGGTTAGGGTTAGGGTTAGGGTTAGGGTTAGGGTTAGGGTTAGGGTTAGGGTTAGGGTTAGGGTTAGGGTTAGGGTTAGGGTTAGGGTTAGGGTTAGGGTTAGGGTTAGGGTTAGGGTTAGGGTTAGGGTTAGGGTTAGGGTTAGGGTTAGGGTTAGGGTTAGGGTTAGGGTTAGGGTTAGGGTTAGGGTTAGGGTTCGGGTTAGGGTTAGGGTTAGGGTTAGGTTAGGGTTAGGGTTAGGGTTAGGGTTAGGGTTAGGGTTAGGGTTAGGGTTAGGGTTAGGGTTAGGGTTAGGGTTAGGGTTAGGGTTAGGGTTAGGGTTAGGGTTAGGGTTAGGGTTAGGGTTAGGGTTAGGGTTAGGGTTAGGGTTAGGGTTAGGGTTAGGGTTAGGGTTAGGGTTAGGGTTAGGGTTAGGGTTAGGGTTAGGGTTAGGGTTAGGGTTAGGGTTAGGGTTAGGGTTAGGGTTAGGGTTAGGGTTAGGGTTAGGGTTAGGGTTAGGGTTAGGGTTAGGGTTAGGGTTAGGGTTAGGGTTAGGGTTAGGGTTAGGGTTAGGGTTAGGGTTAGGGTTAGGGTTAGGGTTAGGGTTAGGGTTAGGGTTAGGGTTAGGGTTAGGGTTAGGGTTAGGGTTAGGGTTAGGGTTAGGGTTAGGGTTAGGGTTAGGGTTAGGGTTAGGGTTAGGGGTTAGGGTTAGGGTTAGGGTTAGGGTTAGGGTTAGGGTTAGGGTTAGGGTTAGGGTTAGGGTTAGGGTTAGGGTTAGGGTTAGGGTTAGGGTTAGGGTTAGGGTTAGGGTTAGGGTTAGGGTTAGGGTTAGGGTTAGGGTTAGGGTTAGGGTTAGGGTTAGGGTTAGGGTTAGGGTTAGGGTTAGGGTTAGGGTTAGGGTTAGGGTTAGGGTTA